>JASXSY010003499.1:0-11994 GCA_034509805.1 Sipha maydis | reverse complement strand
CTATAATAATTTTACATCGTTAGGATTTATGTTTACATTTAATTAAACATAAAATTTAAGTTTAAATTTGACTTTGTGCATTTTAAGAAATTGCAGATTTAGGATATGATAAACGTAAATTAATATATATTGATCATTCGAATGTTATAGAAATACATTCAATTTGAGCACTACACATGGTTCTATTTGAGTATTTGATATAGAAAAATTTCTTATAATCTTTATAAGAGATATTTTTCTTTTTCAGATGATGTTTCCGATATCGTTATAATGCTGATGTCGAATTTCGTTCGTGTACCGACTACCAGTTCATCAATATTTGCTACTATAGTTTTCGGGAAAAATGTGATTTGCAAATGAATCTCTCTTTAAGTACGACTTATATATATATATATATATATATTAATATCAATAGTTTACACAATCATTGTCAATAGTTTTTTAATAATTGTTATTTATAATTATTTGTAAATACTCTCGCATCATCGATGCTTCGTTAAAAAATTACAAAGTAACAGCTGTCCACTCAAATTTTTAAAAGCATAATTTCGTGTAAACTCTTGTTATTGAAACACTTATTTTGTAACTAATATTAGATAACCGTAAAATCCATTTGTATTTAACTATTTATATATACAATTTTATATTAATTTACGCATCTTTAAATGATTTTTACCTTGAATATCATTGTTCCCACATTCATATGTTTTTTTTTTGCTTTTTGAAAAAATTAGAATGTTCAAATATTGAATAAACATATATTTAAGACAAAAGTTCAATACACTACGTATCGAGATCAGATAATTTTTAATATTTTCATAAATTTAGTTGTTCATTCACATATTTGGAAACTATAATAATTTTACATCATTAGGATTTATGTGTACATTTAATTAAACATAAAATTTAAGTTTTAATTTGACTTTGTGCATTTTAAGAAATTGCAGATTTAGGATATGATAAACGTAAATTAATATATATGGATCATTCGAATGTTATAGAAATACATTCAAATTGAGCACTACACATTGTTCTATTTGAGTATTTGATATTGAAAAATTTCTTATAATCTTAATAAGAGATATTTTTCTTTTTCAGATGATGTTTCCGATATCGTTATAATGCTGATGTCGAATTTCGTTCGTGTGCCGACTACCAGTGCATCAATATTTGCTACTATAGTTTTCGGGAAAAATGTGATTTGCAAATGAATCTCTCTTTAAGTACGACTTATATATATAAATTAATATCAATAGTTTACACAATCATTGTCAATAGTTTTTTAATAATTGTTATTTATAATTATTTGTAAATACTCTCGCATCATCGATGCTTCGTTAAAAAATTACAAAGTAACAGCTGTCCACTCAAATTTTTAAAAGCATAATTTCGTGTAAACTCTTGTTATTGAAACACTTATTTTGTAACTAATATTAGATAACCGTAAAATCCATTTGTATTTAACTATTTATATATACAATTTTATATTAATTTACGCATCTTTAAATGATTTTTACCTTGAATATCATTGTTCCCACATTCATATGTTTTTTTTTTGCTTTTTGAAAAAATTAGAATGTTCAAATATTGAATAAACATATATTTAGGACAAAAGTTCAATACACTATGTATCGAGATCAGATAATTTTTAATATTTTCATAAATTTAGTTGTACATTTACATATTTGGAAACTATAATAATTTTACATCGTTAGGATTTATGTGTACATTTAATTAAACATAAAATTTAAGTTTTAATTTGACTTTGTGCATTTTAAGAAATTGCAGATTTAGGATATGATAAACGTAAATTAATATATATTGATCATTCGAATGTTATAGAAATACATTCAAATTGAGCACTACACATTGTTCTATTTGAGTATTTGATATTGAAAAATTTCTTATAATCTTAATAAGAGATATTTTTCTTTTTCAGATGATGTTTCCGATATCGTTATAATGCTGATGTCGAATTTCGTTCGTGTGCCGACTACCAGTGCATCAATATTTGCTACTATAGTTTTCGGGAAAAATGTGATTTGCAAATGAATCTCTCTTTAAGTACGACTTATATATATAAATTAATATCAATAGTTTACACAATCATTGTCAATAGTTTTTTAATAATTGTTATTTATAATTATTTGTAAATACTCT
Source organism: Sipha maydis (assembly GCA_034509805.1). NCBI lineage: Eukaryota > Metazoa > Arthropoda > Insecta > Hemiptera > Aphididae > Sipha > Sipha maydis. Next base: position 9,834 of record JASXSY010003499.1, on the reverse strand, counting down.
CGCATCATCGATGCTTCGTTAAAAAATTACAAAGTAACAGCTGTCCACTCAAATTTTTAAAAGCATAATTTCGTGTAAACTCTTGTTATTGAAACACTTATTTTGTAACTAATATTAGATAACCGTATAATCCATTTGTATTTAACTATTTATATATACAATTTTATATTAATTTACGCATCTTTAAATGATTTTTACCTTGAATATCATTGTTCCCACATTCATATGTTTTTTTTTTGCTTTTTGAAAAAAATAGAATGTTCAAATATTGAATAAACATATATTTAGGACAAAAGTTCAATACACTATGTATCGAGATCAGATAATTTTTAATATTTTCATAAATTTAGTTGTACATTCACATATTTGGAAACTATAATAATTTTACATCGTTAGGATTTATGTTTACATTTAATTAAACATAAAATTTAAGTTTAAATTTGACTTTGTGCATTTTAAGAAATTGCAGATTTAGGATATGATAAACGTAAATTAATATATATTGATCATTCGAATGTTATAGAAATACATTCAAATTGAGCACTACACATTGTTCTATTTGAGTATTTGATATTGAAAAATTTCTTATAATCTTAATAAGAGATATTTTTCTTTTTCAGATGATGTTTCCGATATCGTTATAATGCTGATGTCGAATTTCGTTCGTGTGCCGACTACCAGTGCATCAATATTTGCTACTATAGTTTTCGGGAAAAATGTGATTTGCAAATGAATCTCTTTTTAAGTACGACTTACATATATATATATATATATTAATATCAATAGTTTACACAATCATTGTCAATAGTTTTTTAATAATTGTTATTTATAATTATTTGTAAATACTGTCGCATCATCGATGCTTCGTTAAAAAATTACAAAGTAACAGCTGTCCACTCAAATTTTTAAAAGCATAATTTCGTGTAAACTCTTGTTATTGAAACACTTATTTTGTAACTAATATTAGATAACCGTAAAATCCATTTGTATTTAACTATTTATATATACAATTTTATATTAATTTACGCATCTTTAAATGATTTTTACCTTGAATATCATTGTTCCCACATTCATATGTTTTTTTTTTGCTTTTTGAAAAAAATAGAATGTTCAAATATTGAATAAACATATATTTAGGACAAAAGTTCAATACACTATGTATCGAGATCAGATAATTTTTAATATTTTCATAAATTTAGTTGTACATTCACATATTTGGAAACTATAATAATTTTACATCGTTAGGATTTATGTTTACATTTAATTAAACATAAAATTTAAGTTTAAATTTGACTTTGTGCATTTTAAGAAATTGCAGATTTAGGATATGATAAACGTAAATTAATATATATTGATCATTCGAATGTTATAGAAATACATTCAATTTGAGCACTACACATTGTTCTATTTGAGTATTTGATATTGAAAAATTTCTTATAATCTTAATAAGAGATATTTTTCTTTTTCAGATGATGTTTCCGATATCGTTATAATGCTGATGTCGAATTTCGTTCTTGTGCCGACTACCAGTGCATCAATATTTGCTACTATAGTTTTCGGGAAAAATGTGATTTGCAAATGAATCTCTCTTTAAGTACGACTTATATATATAAATTAATATCAATAGTTTACACAATCATTGTCAATAGTTTTTTAATAATTGTTATTTATAATTATTTGTAAATACTCTCGCATCATCGATGCTTCGTTAAAAAATTACAAAGTAACAGCTGTCCACTCAAATTTTTAAAAGCATAATTTCGTGTAAACTCTTGTTATTGAAACACTTATTTTGTAACTAATATTAGATAACCGTAAAATCCATTTGTATTTAACTATTTATATATACAATTTTATATTAATTTACGCATCTTTAAATGATTTTTACCTTGAATATCATTGTTCCCACATTCATATGTTTTTTTTTTGCTTTTTGAAAAAATTAGAATGTTCAAATATTGAATAAACATATAATTAAGACAAAAGTTCAATACACTATGTATCGAGATCAGATAATTTTTAATATTTTCATAAATTTAGTTGTACATTCACATATTTGGAAACTATAATAATTTTACATCGTTAGGATTTATGTGTACATTTAATTAAACATAAAATTTAAGTTTTAATTTGACTTTGTGCATTTTAAGAAATTGCAGATTTAGGATATTATAAACGTAAATTAATATATATTGATCATTCGAATGTTATAGAAATACATTCAAATTGAGCACTACACATTGTTCTATTTGAGTTTTTGATATTGAAAAATTTCTTATAATCTTAATAAGAGATATTTTTCTTTTTCCGATGATGTTTCCGATATCGTTATAATGCTGATGTCGAATTTCGTTCGTGTGCCGACTACCAGTGCATCAATATTTGCTACTATAGTTTTCGGGAAAAATGTGATTTGCAAATGAATCTCTCTTTAAGTACGACTTATATATATAACTTAATATCAATAGTTTACACAATCATTGTCAATAGTTTTTTAATAATTGTTATTTATAATTATTTGTAAATACTCTCGCATCATCGATGCTTCGTTAAAAAATTACAAAGTAACAGCTGTCCACTCAAATTTTTAAAAGCATAATTTCGTGTAAACTCTTGTTATTGAAACACTTATTTTGTAACTAATATTAGATAACCGTAAAATCCATTTGTATTTAACTATTTATATATACAATTTTATATTAATTTACGCATCTTTAAATGATTTTTACCTTGAATATCATTGTTCCCACATTCATATGTTTTTTTTTTGCTTTTTGAAAAAATTAGAATGTTCAAATATTGAATAAACATATATTTAAGACAAAAGTTCAATACACTATGTATCGAGATTAGATAATTTTTAATATTTTCATAAATTTAGTTGTACATTAACATATTTGGAAACTATAATAATTTTACATCGTTAGGATTTATGTTTACATTTAATTAAACATAAAATTTAAGTTTAAATTTGACTTTGTGCATTTTAAGAAATTGCAGATTTAGGATATGATAAACGTAAATTAATATATATTGATCATTCGAATGTTATAGAAATACATTCAATTTGAGCACTACACATTGTTCTATTTGAGTATTTGATATTGAAAAATTTTTTATAATCTTAATAAGAGATATTTTTCTTTTTCAGATGATGTTTCCGATATCGTTATAATGCTGATGTCGAATTTCGTTCGTGTGCCGACTACCAGTGCATCAATATTTGCAACTATAGTTTTCGGGAAAAATGTGATTTGCAAATGAATCTCTCTTTAAGTACGACTTATATATATAAATTAATATCAATAGTTTACACAATCATTGTCAATAGTTTTTTAATAATTGTTATTTATAATTATTTGTAAATACTGTCGCATCATCGATGCTTCGTTAAAAAATTACAAAGTAACAGCTGTCCACTCAAATTTTTAAAAGCATAATTTCGTGTAAACTCTTGTTATTGAAACACTTATTTTGTAACTAATATTAGATAACCGTAAAATCCATTTGTATTTAACTATTTATATATACAATTTTATATTAATTTACGCATCTTTAAATGATTTTTACCTTGAATATCATTGTTCCCACATTCATATGTTTTTTTTTTGCTTTTTGAAAAAATTAGAATGTTCAAATATTGAATAAACATATATTTAAGACAAAAGTTCAATACACTATGTATCGAGATCAGATAATTTTTAATATTTTCATAAATTTAGTTGTACATTCACATATTTGGAAACTATAATAATTTTACATCGTTAGGATTTATGTTTACATTTAATTAAACATAAAATTTAAGTTTAAATTTGACTTTGTGCATTTTAAGTAATTGCAGATTTAGGATATGATAAACGTAAATTAATATATATTGATCATTCGAATGTTATAGAAATACATTCAATTTGAGCACTACACATTGTTCTATTTGAGTATTTGATATTGAAAAATTTCTTATAATCTTAATAAGAGATATTTTTCTTTTTCAGATGATGTTTCCGATATCGTTATAATGCTGATGTCGAATTTCGTTCGTGTGCCGACTACCAGTGCATCAATATTTGCTACTATAGTTTTCGGGAAAAATGTGATTTGCAAATGAATCTCTCTTTAAGTACGACTTATATATATAAATTAATATCAATAGTTTACACAATCATTGTCAATAGTTTTTTAATAATTGTTATTTATAATTATTTGTAAATACTGTCGCATCATCGATGCTTCGTTAAAAAATTACAAAGTAACAGCTGTCCACTCAAATTTTTAAAAGCATAATTTCGTGTAAACTCTTGTTATTGAATCACTTATTTTGTAACTAATATTAGATAACCGTAAAATCCATTTGTATTTAACTATTTATATATACAATTTTATATTAATTTACGCATCTTTAAATGATTTTTACCTTGAATATCATTGTTCCCACATTCATATGTTTTTTTTTTGCTTTTTGAAAAAATTAGAATGTTCAAATATTGAATAAACATATAATTAAGACAAAAGTTCAATACACTATGTATCGAGATCAGATAATTTTTAATATTTTCATAAATTTAGTTGTACATTTACATATTTGGAAACTATAATAATTTTACATCGTTAGGATTTATGTGTACATTTAATTAAACATAAAATTTAAGTTTTAATTTGACTTTGTGCATTTTAAGAAATTGCAGATTTAGGATATGATAAACGTAAATTAATATATATTGATCATTCGAATGTTATAGAAATACATTCAAATTGAGCACTACACATGGTTATATTTGAGAATTTGATATAGAAAAATTTCTTATAATCTTAATAAGAGTTATTTTTCTTTTTCAGATGATGTTTCCGATATCGTTATAATGCTGATGTCGAATTTCGTTCGTGTACCGACTACCAGTGCATCAATATTTGCTACTATAGTTTTCGGGAAAAATGTGATTTGCAAATGAATCTCTCTTTAAGTACGACTTATATATATAAATTAATATCAATAGTTTACACAATCATTGTCAATAGTTTTTTAATAATTGTTATTTATAATTATTTGTAAATACTCTCGCATCATCGATGCTTCGTTAAAAAATTACAAAGTAACAGCTGTCCACTCAAATTTTTAAAAGCATAATTTCGTGTAAACTCTTGTTATTGAAACACTTATTTTGTAACTAATATTAGATAACCGTAAAATCCATTTGTATTTAACTATTTATATATACAATTTTATATTAATTTACGCATCTTTAAATGATTTTTACCTTGAATATCATTGTTCCCACATTCATATGTTTTTTTTTTGCTTTTTGAAAAAATTAGAATGTTCAAATATTGAATAAACATATAATTAAGACAAAAGTTCAATACACTATGTATCGAGATCAGATAATTTTTAATATTTTCATAAATTTAGTTGTACATTTACATATTTGGAAACTATAATAATTTTACATCGTTAGGATTTATGTGTACATTTAATTAAACATAAAATTTAAGTTTTAATTTGACTTTGTGCATTTTAAGAAATTGCAGATTTAGGATATGATAAACGTAAATTAATATATATTGATCATTCGAATGTTATAGAAATACATTCAAATTGAGCACTACACATGGTTATATTTGAGAATTTGATATAGAAAAATTTCTTATAATCTTAATAAGAGTTATTTTTCTTTTTCAGATGATGTTTCCGATATCGTTATAATGCTGATGTCGAATTTCGTTCGTGTACCGACTACCAGTGCATCAATATTTGCTACTATAGTTTTCGGGAAAAATGTGATTTGCAAATGAATCTCTCTTTAAGTACGACTTATATATATAAATTAATATCAATAGTTTACACAATCATTGTCAATAGTTTTTTAATAATTGTTATTTATAATTATTTGTAAATACTCTCGCATCATCGATGCTTCGTTAAAAAATTACAAAGTAACAGCTGTCCACTCAAATTTTTAAAAGCATAATTTCGTGTAAACTCTTGTTATTGAAACACTTATTTTGTAACTAATATTAGATAACCGTAAAATCCATTTGTATTTAACTATTTATATATACAATTTTATATTAATTTACGCATCTTTAAATGATTTTTACCTTGAATATCATTGTTCCCACATTCATATGTTTTTTTTTTGCTTTTTGAAAAAATTAGAATGTTCAAATATTGAATAAACATATATTTAGGACAAAAGTTCAATACACTATGTATCGAGATCAGATAATTTTTAATATTTTCATAAATTTAGTTGTACATTTACATATTTGGAAACTATAATAATTTTACATCGTTAGGATTTATGTGTACATTTAATTAAACATAAAATTTAAGTTTTAATTTGACTTTGTGCATTTTAAGAAATTGCAGATTTAGGATATGATAAACGTAAATTAATATATATTGATCATTCGAATGTTATAGAAATACATTCAAATTGAGCACTACACATTGTTCTATTTGAGTATTTGATATTGGAAAATTTCTTATAATCTTAATAAGAGATATTTTTCTTTTTCAGATGATGTTTCCGATATCGTTATAATGCTGATGTCGAATTTCGTTCGTGTGCCGACTACCAGTGCATCAATATTTGCTACTATAGTTTTCGGGAAAAATGTGATTTGCAAATGAATCTCTCTTTAAGTACGACTTATATATATAAATTAATATCAATAGTTTACACAATCATTGTCAATAGTTTTTTAATAATTGTTATTTATAATTATTTGTAAATACTCTCGCATCATCGATGCTTCGTTAAAAAATTACAAAGTAACAGCTGTCCACTCAAATTTTTAAAAGCATAATTTCGTGTAAACTCTTGTTATTGAAACACTTATTTTGTAACTAATATTAGATAACCGTAAAATCCATTTGTATTTAACTATTTATATATACAATTTTATATTAATTTACGCATCTTTAAATGATTTTTACCTTGAATATCATTGTTCCCACATTCATATGTTTTTTTTTTGCTTTTTGAAAAAAATAGAATGTTCAAATATTGAATAAACATATATTTAGGACAAAAGTTCAATACACTATGTATCGAGATCAGATAATTTTTAATGTTTTCATAAATTTAGTTGTACATTTACATATTTGGAAACTATAATAATTTTACATCGTTAGGATTTATGTGTACATTTAATTAAACATAAAATTTAAGTTTTAATTTGACTTTGTGCATTTTAAGAAATTGCAGATTTAGGATATGATAAACGTAAATTAATATATATTGATCATTCGAATGTTATAGAAATACATTCAAATTGAGCACTACACATTGTTCTATTTGAGTATTTGATATTGAAAAATTTCTTATAATCTTAATAAGAGATATTTTTCTTTTTCAGATGATGTTTCCGATATCGTTATAATGCTGATGTCGAATTTCGTTCGTGTGCCGACTACCAGTGCATCAATATTTGCTACTATAGTTTTCGGGAAAAATGTGATTTGCAAATGAATCTCTCTTTAAGTACGACTTATATATATATATATATATATATTAATATCAATAGTTTACACAATCATTGTCAATAGTTTTTTAATAATTGTTATTTATAATTATTTGTAAATACTCTCGCATCATCGATGCTTCGTTAAAAAATTACAAAGTAACAGCTGTCCACTCAAATTTTTAAAAGCATAATTTCGTGTAAACTCTTGTTATTGAAACACTTATTTTGTAACTAATATTAGATAACCGTAAAATCCATTTGTATTTAACTATTTATATATACAATTTTATATTAATTTACGCATCTTTAAATGATTTTTACCTTGAATATCATTGTTCCCACATTCATATGTTTTTTTTTTGCTTTTTGAAAAAATTAGAATGTTCAAATATTGAATAAACATATATTTAGGACAAAAGTTCAATACACTATGTATCGAGATCAGATAATTTTTAATATTTTCATAAATTTAGTTGTACATTTACATATTTGGAAACTATAATAATTTTACATCGTTAGGATTTATGTGTACATTTAATTAAACATAAAATTTAAGTTTTAATTTGACTTTGTGCATTTTAAGAAATTGCAGATTTAGGATATGATAAACGTAAATTAATATATATTGATCATTCGAATGTTATAGAAATACATTCAAATTGAGCACTACACATTGTTCTATTTGAGTATTTGATATTGGAAAATTTCTTATAATCTTAATAAGAGATATTTTTCTTTTTCAGATGATGTTTCCGATATCGTTATAATGCTGATGTCGAATTTCGTTCGTGTGCCGACTACCAGTGCATCAATATTTGCTACTATAGTTTTCGGGAAAAATGTGATTTGCAAATGAATCTCTCTTTAAGTACGACTTACATATATATATATATATATTAATATCAATAGTTTACACAATCATTGTCAATAGTTTTTTAATAATTGTTATTTATAATTATTTGTAAATACTCTCGCATCATCGATGCTTCGTTAAAAAATTACAAAGTAACAGCTGTCCACTCAAATTTTTAAAAGCATAATTTCGTGTAAACTCTTGTTATTGAAACACTTATTTTGTAACTAATATTAGATAACCGTAAAATCCATTTGTATTTAACTATTTATATATACAATTTTATATTAATTTACGCATCTTTAAATGATTTTTACCTTGAATATCATTGTTCCCACATTCATATGTTTTTTTTTTTGCTTTTTGAAAAAATTAGAATGTTCAAATATTGAATAAACATATAATTAAGACAAAAGTTCAATACACTATGTATCGAGATCAGATAATTTTTAATATTTTCATAAATTTAGTTGTACATTTACATATTTGGAAACTATAATAATTTTACATCGTTAGGATTTATGTGTACATTTAATTAAACATAAAATTTAAGTTTAAATTTGACTTTGTGCATTTTAAGAAATTGCAGATTTAGGATATGATAAACGTAAATTAATATATATTGATCATTCGAATGTTATAGAAATACATTCAATTTGAGCACTACACATTGTTCTATTTGAGTATTTGATATTGAAAAATTTCTTATAATCTTAATAAGAGATATTTTTCTTTTTCAGATGATGTTTCCGATATCGTTATAATGCTGATGTCGAATTTCGTTCGTGTGCCGACTACCAGTGCATCAATATTTGCTACTATAGTTTTCGGGAAAAATGTGATTTGCAAATGAATCTCTCTTTAAGTACGACTTATATATATAAATTAATATCAATAGTTTACACAATCATTGTCAATAGTTTTTTAATAATTGTTATTTATAATTATTTGTAAATACTCTCGCATCATCGATGCTTCGTTAAAAAATTACAAAGTAACAGCTGTCCACTCAAATTTTTAAAAGCATAATTTCGTGTAAACTCTTGTTATTGAAACACTTATTTTGTAACTAATATTAGATAACCGTATAATCCATTTGTATTTAACTATTTATATATACAATTTTATATTAATTTACGCATCTTTAAATGATTTTTACCTTGAATATCATTGTTCCCACATTCATATGTTTTTTTTTTTGCTTTTTGAAAAAATAGAATGTTCAAATATTGAATAAACATATATTTAGGACAAAAGTTCAATACACTATGTATCGAGATCAGATAATTTTTAATATTTTCATAAATTTAGTTGTACATTCACATATTTGGAAACTATAATAATTTTACATCGTTAGGATTTATGTTTACATTTAATTAAACATAAAATTTAAGTTTAAATTTGACTTTGTGCATTTTAAGAAATTGCAGATTTAGGATATGATAAACGTAAATTAATATATATTGATCATTCGAATGTTATAGAAATACATTCAAATTGAGCACTACACATTGTTC
>JASXSY010003498.1:0-14001 GCA_034509805.1 Sipha maydis | reverse complement strand
GGCTGCAGGGACACCATTTAAATTTTTAAATAGGCTTGCCAAATATTTTATCAGGCCAAATTTTTCCACCAACATAAATAAATAGGTCATATTTATAAGCTTATAAGAAATACAATTGAAGTTTAGCCATGTAGAGGTTATTTCATAATTTTACTTGGGATAAAAAATAAAACTGCAAAAAGCCTAAAATTATAAAAATAGAACCCTATGCTCCTATTTATAAACTTCTACCTTTTTTAGATTATAGTAGATGAAGAAGCTACTTTTTTTGTATTTATTATGCCATTATGTAATCTAGATTATACTGTCATTAATAAACACAATTCAAACATTTAATTATAGCACCTTCATTTCAAATAATGTTCACTAAAATATTTATTCTCTGTATTTCTTGGATACATACTAATTAAAGGCTGTACTGTCATTTAATCTTTAGACTGAAAAACATCCAATATCTAGGTAGACAAATACAATTTTTATAAAATTTTAAACTAATAAATAAGTTTAAACTTAATTTTTTTCAAATATAGTACCTCATGGTAAATATTCTCAAAATCAGAAATATTATCGCTGCTATTAATATGAATATTAGTTTCAGATATAAATTTATTTATACAACAATTTATATTTAAATGCACAGTATTACTAGTTATAACAGAATGACCATTAACCTGTAAATGTCATTAAAAGTTGTGTTACGTTTCGACAAACCGTTCCTATGTTCCCACATATCATTGAATATTAGGATTAATATTTTAGTGATAACATTTATAATAGGTATAATGTGATAAAGTGGTGATAAATATATTTTTAAATATTAAACCATGGTTATAATATTGTAATGTTTATCGTATTATTTTTTAAAATATATATATTAAAAATATATCATTTTTATATAATCGACGCCAGTATAAAATTGAGGCAAGCCAATATGTGGTACGAGAAAAAATAAAGCCGTCAAAGTATGCCCTGCAATACCCCAAATGGTGGTCCTATTGAGCTATAGACCTCAATATTTCTTTTTAGCATTTAAAACCATTGTGACAGTATTTTAAAAGTTAGAATAGATAGCTGCTGCTTAAGTATTTATCAGTAAACTCAAGTTGTTCTATATAATACGAAATACAATAAGGATAAAGATCAAAATAAATTAACTCGTTTTAAAACTATCAAATTTGATATAATTTATTATTTTAACCTTAAACATCTATGTCTAATAAAATCAAAAAGATAACGTTTTGAGTAATATTAATCTGAATCTATAAGATCAAGTTAGATATTATATAAAAATATATTTATGACTTTTAAACTATAATAGGAAAATGAATAAGACATTGAGAAGATTATGAATATAAAATTATAATCAAAACTAATGAAATAAAGAATAATAGTTATACAAAAAAAAGTATGTATATAATAATATATTATATAATCTATACAATGTATAATGAATCTATTGTATTGTTTTGTGTTTATTCAACTTTTATTATTTTATACTATAAAATATAAATTTAGCTTTTCTTATGATTTAGTAAATTAAACATTTAGATTTGGTTTATATTTTTATATTATCTTATAAACTTGTCTATATTTTTAAAATTTTAGCTCTGTTATAATAACATTTTTTGAGCGTTATAAAAATATTCTAAACCAGTGTTCAGGGGCATGAAGGAAATACACAGAGCGAACAAGTGTTAAATTTCGTTTTTATTGATCCCAGCCTCAAATTAACATACATTTTATTATTACTTACTGAAAATAAATTTAAAATTAATTAATACAGTACAGTAAATTTACATTAACAATTGTCCTCCAAATAAGACTGGACATGGGTCACGGTCATATTCACACTTGCCTTTCGGTTACTTTCGATTTAAAAATAAAACAAATGAATGCGATTAATAAATACTTTAAAAGAACACTAATTATTATTCTAAGTTTAAAATGTAGTAGTAACTTATAATTTGTTTATTTCTATAAAATTTATGTTAACTCAGTGGTGCCTCAGATATATATTTCAGGTACAGCAAGATATTATTACACCCATTCACTTTCTGAAAAACTTAAAATGTACAAAATGTAAAGAGTTTTTTTTTTTATTATTTATTAATATTATAAGTATACAAGTATACGAATAGTAAGAAATAGTACAGAAATAATATAAAGCATGAATAATACGAGTATAATACTATCATTATTAATATTAACATTAATAATATTTGTTTTCCTCAAGTTTATTATTTAAATGTTATAGTACCCATCTTCCCCTTTATTGTTGTTGTAGCAGCACCTTTGCCTAGTAATAGGGTCGGGAGCCACTGTGTTAACTGTCTAAAAATATTTGAGGAATCAATGATAAATTCGTTCTTTTCCCACAATGACGTCATTAAACACGTTAGAAAATTATGTGATGAATAATAGTTCTAATTATTGATTATAATGTAAATAGGTTTTATATAGTAAAGTGAAAATTATGTAATAAAAATAAGTCGAACATTCGAGCTTCAAATAATAATAAGTTACAAGAAGATCGAGTATAGTAAACAATATATTATATTTTAGAATTCATCAATAAAAATGTCTCGTTTCATATTTATAGTATTATATGCGCCTAGTAATTCAAAATAATATCTTAGGAACAAAATAATTATCATTAACAATGGCTAAATGCCACAATTTTAGTATGGTTAATAAGGTTAATAAGATTAAGTCAATAACAAGATCTATTTGAAATTATACAAAGAATATTTATAATCTTCTTGAAAATGTTATGTTTAGTATCGTTATTTATTTTTTGTTTTTCATGCATTTCTCAATGACTACACTAGTCTAACCTATTCTGCACATAAAAAATAACTAAACAAATTTTAAATATTATCACAAGTATATATGTATAAATATAGTATATCGTAAATAGTAAGAAAATAACGATATCACGATCAGTGGTGCTCAAACCCTTTAGGGTTTGAGAAAGTAAAAAAAAAAGAAAAAATAGGCTATCACGCGAATTATAGTCTAAACATTGCGCTGTTTTACATAATAACAATAAAAACAGTACAGTAATAATAAAACGACATACTACGCTTACGCATGTAAATATATATATATATATACATACACACATAGTTTGCACGATGAACGCAGCTGTTGCATTTAACTCTCAAGGCGAACGACTCGTCACGGACGACGGCGGTAGTGGCAACAAGCGGACGTTGTGTTTTCACATTCACCAATACGTTTATAACCACACTAAACTCGTATTCCATTACTTGGTATATATACAACTGAATAATATTCATATTATGTTGTTTAAAATGTAATGTAAGTATTCACATTATTCATTTCATTGTAAACTTCATTAATTCCTTTTGCTTCTTAATTTAACTCGTTGTTAGTTTTCTATATATGTAATTAACCTTATTTATGTTTACCAAATTTCTTTGCTGTGATGTGTTAAACGAAAGCAAAATAAATGAAAAAAAAAATTCACATTATCTGAAGTTATTCCAACTTTCATATCCTATACATGACTATACTATTTGTTATCGTCTTGTATGAAAAAAAAAAAATATTTTGTGTAATGTAATTGTATGGGTGAATACGCTCACCTACCCGTATACACTGCATGGTTTAAGTGTTTTTGCACATGCATTATATTATGAAAATGACAAAATAATAATATTATGAGTAACATATTTTTTTAGTGGCCTCAGGCCAGGCACGACCGATACGCCGTACCTCCAACATTCCGTATATATATTAATGCGCACGCGTGCATGTTTATAGAAGTGTATATTATACATTTATAATAAACAGTAAACGGTGATAACGTGCATCATGTGCTCACTACATAATATACAAAAAAATGAATATTATATAATTATGTACGTTCTATATACTTATATTGTACAATAATATGTCGTACGATATTATATCTTTTGTAAATCCTTTGCCGCCAATGATTCGAAGAATTGAAACAAATAAACGAACAACTCGCGTGTACGCCCACATAAGATATACGAGTATGCGTATATAATAAATACCTATAGGATGGCTTTCACGGTTACGGAAGTACTATGGATTTTTTTTACTTCTAACACGATAGACAATATTAATGTGTGTTTGTAATTCTTGGGCATTATTATTATTATTATTATTATTGAACAATTATATCATAGTAGTGTTAGATGCATTTACGCGTATACTTAGATACCGAGAACCCAAGGAGAAACGCATTTATAATATAATTACACAGACCTTCGGCGGGTTTTCAGTGCAAGAACAATTATATTGACTTAAAAATGATATTTCTGTCCAGAAGTTTGTATCTCATAGCATTAATATACGTTGTTTATTTGAAAATTTATTTACTATATACTTATATTTTTGTACAAAAATACAAATTAATCTAGTAAAAAATTAAAGATATGTGAATAACTTAACTATACGTTACTATATGTAGTAAACAGAATAAAACATACATTTTACATGCAATTTCATTGGCTAAAAAAATAAAAATAAAATAAATGATTCTGGAATAAAAAAAAAAATAAATATTATTTGAAAATTAACTCATTGTACGTATAAGCCATAATCATTTCATGTGATTTTACGGTTCTGCAACAGTTCAAAATCAACTATTATTTTTGAATATTGCTAGGCAAACGTCCACAATGGTGCAAATGAGTTGTTCGTTTGATTTTTACTTTTTTATAACACTAACAAACAAATCAGCAGAAAAACGACCAAAATCTTACGGTGATAAAGTAGCATTATGTATGTAATGTAATTTTGACCAGTGTTTATTTCAAGACCGGAGGGGGGTATTATTCCCCGAAGAAAAATTTACACCTCGTCGAAAATATGTGTTAATTTATAAATTATTTACTCCTATCGCATACCACATACCACATAACCTTCCGAAAATGTACAATACTCCCGGAGTAGGTTTAAAATAAACATTAGTTCGGACCGTAGTACACAATGGATGTAAATTGTAATAAATAGTCATGGTTGATATTTTTTTCGTATTTTAAAAGTGTACAATAGGGAATAACAGCTGATTCGTGTCGAAAGGTAGAATAATCCGATCAATGAATATTATATATTTGCAGAGACGTAGAATGATTCGCTAGAGACCTTGGTATACTTAAAAAAGTACCTTATAACCAATAAAAATTTGATGTGATGATATTTTTTGAACATTTAATTTTACTAATTTTTTTAAAGAATACAATTTATATATAGGTACTAGTTATTATTACAGTGTAAATTTTAAACTTTAAAAATTTGTTTTTCTCGCATTAAGATTAACAAATTCACCAATAATTTCTTTGTATTAGCTTTTTTTAACATATTCGTGTTTTATAGATAAGATGCGGATTGCCAGAACAAATTTCATAATCCGAGTGAGTTCTTCGTAATTAAAACAGTAACATCTTTAACTTAGTTAATTTCTCTATTTATTTTGGGGGAAAAAGTATATTAAATATACTTGTATTTAATACACATATATTATATAAATTATAATATAATATTATGTTTATATGGTAGCGATCGAGGAAGCAGTATTTCAAAAACATATTAATAAATTAATTACATCATATGAATAATGTGTTTGATTAATTATAACTTATACGGTTTAACTATTAAGTTTAAAAAAAATAACAAATAAAAAAAATCTTAGGGATTTTATTATAATATATAACATACAAATATTATGATATACAATTTATCACAATAAAATAACTCAAGTGGTGTGTATGTAGGCCTCATATGCGATATCAGAGAAAGAAAATATAAAAATTATAATATTGTATAGTATATATATTATAAACTACAGAGCTGTAGCTAGGGTGAGGCGAGCGAGACACTTGCCTTGAGCGCCTGAAGCTGAGGGGCACAATAATATTAAATTATTAACTTAAGAAAAAGTTTTAATTATTGTATAGTTTTGGATTCATTACAAATGATTCACAATTATAAGCTAAAAGAATCGTATCCAAATATTAAAATTGCTATAAGGATTTTTCTCTCGATGCCCATCACGACAGCTCCATGTAAAAGGAGCTTCAGCAAACTTAAATTAATAAAAATTTAAGATCTATAATGGTTCAGGAGAGATTATCAGCTATGGACATACATTCGATAGGAACATAAATCGCTGGTAAACTAGATTATGATGAAATTATTGATAAATTTGCTGACACAAAAGCAAGGGAAATTAAATTATAAATAATAATTGTTTTAAATTATTTTATTATATTTATTTTGAAAAATCTAATAATTTGCAAATATAATATTTATTTGTTTACCATAATATAAGAAGATGATAATTAATAATTATATACTTGCGGCTAAAAATGTTATTTCTTGTTTTGCTAGAAACCTAATTACAATTTTTCAGATTTTTCTGAATCGTATTATACATAATAAAATCTATGAGTGTGTCAATCCTACAACCTAGGGGGGGGGGGGTGCATTGCTTTAGTTCTGTCTCAGGAAAAAAATAGCCGGTACGGTTCTGGTAAACTGTTAGTCAGATAATTGCTTAAAGCTTAAAATATAACATCCAGTCGTGTTATGAAATAAAAATATAAAAAATGGAATGTAATAGAAAGGAATCTTATCAAGTTGAAAGTATATAAAAGATAAAAGGAACCGTTTTGCTTCGTTAGTTCGATATAAGTTATAGACTTCGTAAAATGTCAATTATGTAATATAGAGGAAACTAAATTATAATAAATTAGACAAAAATTAATTAATTTTTTAATAATATAGACAGCAAAATGACAATTATAATATAAATAAATGTCATTGATTTGTCAATCAATGTTAATTTGATCCAGGATATGTATGAAGGGTCGAGTACTAGTGTCAAGAGTCGGTGTGGAGTATCAGAAGGTTTCAGTATAGGAGTAGGTGTGCACCAGGGGTCAGCTCTAAGCCCCTACCTGTTCTCAGTGGTAATGGATGAGGTTTCAAATGAGATACAGGGTGAGATACCATGGTGTATGATGTTTGCGGATGATATAGTTCTGATAGGAGAAAACCTAGAAGTTGTCAATAATAGGTTAAATGAGTGGAGGTTAGCCCTCGAAGAAAAGGGATTGAGAATTAGTAGAAATAAAACTGAGTATACTGAGTATGATTTTGGACAAAGAGACCAAGAAGTTGAAGGAATGAGGAGACAACTGACAATAGATGGTGATGTGATAGGTGAAGTTGAGAGCTTTAAATATTTAGGATCTTTTGTTCAAAAGGACGGGGGCTTTGACATTGATGTAAAACATAGGATTAAGTGCGGTGGATGAAATGGAGAGAAGCATCGGGCGTGTTATGCGATAAGAGAATTCCAATTAGGCTGAAAGATAAATTTTATAAAAGTGTAGTGAGACCAACTATACTGTATGGTTCAGAGTGTTGGGCGGTTAACAGGATAATAGAACAAAGTATGAGTGTCGCAGAAATGAGAATGCTTAGATGGTTGAGTGGAGTGACAAGAGAAGATAGAATAAGGAATGAATACGTGAGAGGTAGTGTTGGTGTAGCGCCAATTGTGGACAAGATGAGAGAAAATAGGCTGAGATGGTTTGGGCATGTGATGAGGCGAGAGGAAACGAATGCAGTAAGAGTGGTTATGAAGATGGACGTTGAAGGGAAAAGAGGAAGAGGAAGACCAAAAAAGAGATGGTTGGAGACTTTGGAGAATGACATGAGGGCTGTCGGTGTGTGCAGAGGAGATGTGATTGACCGAGTAAAGTGGAGGTGTAGGACAAGGGTGGCCGACCCCAAATAGTTGGGAGGAAGGCGAAGTAGAAGAAGAAGAAGAAGAAGAAGAAGAAGAAGAAGATTTGTCAAATCACATGCATATATAAATATAAAATATAAGTAATTATATAACGGATGATATTGAAATTTGGTCTACAACTATAAAAACCTATCTGAAAATTCATAAATAATGTATTTTTTAAATATTGTTGGTTTACAATAACACAATGGCATATTTTCGGAAGAGGAAGAGGAGGGGTTCCAGATCTCAAACCCCCAGAAAAATGTTCAAAAGTAGTAAGTGACTTGCTACGAAAGTACAGTGAAAGATAACATTAATTTAAATCATGTGTTATGATATGTTTTTGTTTATAGGAAGATTGAATAGTTAAGCGATGTTAGCAATAAATAAAATCATGTTTTCAATGTTTAACAACTGAAGATATTATTGAGAAATTAGAAAAAATAACAACGTTTAACTTTTTAATATAAATAATTTTTCATTTGTATTTTTAATAATAATAAAATAATATGATTATTAGTTTATACTTTATATGTATTTTTTATATTTTAAAATCACTAATCTTTTAGAAAAATGTTGTACTTCCCCCCCCCCCAACACAAACAATTTTTTTGAAATTAGGCACGTATTCATTATTAGGTATTAAAATATTAATATAATTGTATATAATGTAATATACTACGGTGAATTCAAAGAAATCAACAATACGATAAACATAATATAGTTATCAATGATTATAACATACTTTTTTTAAATACATGTATGATTTGAACAAGTAAAAATTGTATTAAATTCATTTTCCATATCTCATAAGCATATAGAGTACTAAAAAAAATCATTTATCAATTTTCATAAAAACATTCCGATGCGAAAAAAAGACAAAATATTTTGAACAAAGTGTATACATTTTTTTTTTTAAATAAAATAAAGAGTTTAGGTGTATCTTAAGACAAACATTCAGTGTTAGCTATATATTCCAATCATTTTACTTATAGTGTTAATAAATCAATTGTATACAATTTTAAATACAAAACAACTGATTAGTTTTTAAATATATTTTTTGGTGAAATTTGTTATGAATTTTGTGTTTTATTGACTTTTAATAAAAATATTATTGCAGTGGCGTATCTAAATTTTTTTTTTGTGGCGAGAGAGGGGGTTAAATTTTTTATTTTATCCTACATAAGAACCAACATTTTAATTTTAATGAGTTGATTAAATATAAATTAAAATATAAAATGTTTTATAATTTAATTCATTGAAATTGTGAAAATTGAATAATGATGACATGATATAACATTAAATCTTAAAATGTTTGTATATTTTACAAAATAAGAGAGTAATTTCGAGGAGTGGGGTTATACTCCATTAACCCCCCTTTGGCAACGCCACTGTATTATTGTATAACGAAAAAAAATTGAAGTATAAATATTTAATAAATAATTTATTACACCGACCTTCGCTAAGAATCGTTTTTTGAATGTGGTGATTTTTCATGGTTTTCAAATTTATAAAATTGAATACAACTTAAATAATGAAGGACACTCGTACACTTATAATAAACATTTTTTATTTTAGGCAAAACCTTACTTCAGCGAGTTACAGTATAATATGTGTAATAATTAGCCCAACAGTACGTATTTTAAATACAATTTTATTATTAGTTAATTTATTATATTTTAAATTATTTAATCAAAGTACAGATTTACAGTTAAAGCTTGTATATTTCACAAAAGATCAAAAATGTTTTCGCTGTATCTTTCTCACTATGTTATTTAAATTGCAGATAATAATGAACTAATAAATGTATTAATGAATGTTCTAATTCAACGATATTAAATTGGAATAAGTTTTTTAATCATTTCCAAATGTTTTAAGAAATATTTTGTACTTCAAGTTCATTCACACTTTCATTATTCGTAAATAGCTATATATATATACATACACTCTATAGTAACGTTCACGATGATTTACATAAATTCTTTAATGCCAAATATGTATGAAAACGGAGTGGGTTTTTTATAAAATGTAGGTGGATTGATATTTATAAGTGCAATGGAAAAAGTTCAAGAAATGTGTTTAGATAGGTACTTACATTGTAAGATTATTGTAAATTTATTGAACAACAATATTATTGAGTTTTTAATTTGATACAAAAATTATAAAAATAAAGAAAATAGATGACCATCATAATTATTATTTACAAGATTTAAATATTTTTAATCAAAAAATGTGTTCGTTACGTAAAACTTTTAGAGCAAGAACTTATTATATTTATTACACGAAAGTTTTATGATGAA
This sequence comes from Sipha maydis, assembly GCA_034509805.1. Taxonomy (NCBI): domain Eukaryota; kingdom Metazoa; phylum Arthropoda; class Insecta; order Hemiptera; family Aphididae; genus Sipha; species Sipha maydis. Next base: position 3,909 of record JASXSY010003498.1, on the reverse strand, counting down.
AAGGAGAAAAAAAATATCAGTTATTTGATATATAACATAACATTCAAATTACTAGTAGTGGGCTGGTGGGATTTAGGTGTAAGCAGTGACGAATAAACGAATCAGTAGGTGTCGTATTGTAGCGAAATGTGTTCTCTATATAACGCTCGTTTACACTGTAGGTACTAACTGACTACAGTAGGTATGATACATACGTACTAACTGTATGTTGAATAAATGTAATTATTTGGTACCGTTCAAGGTCAATGACATAAACTATATAATATAAACTATTATTTTATAATCTAAATTCTAAACGTAGGACGAAAAGAGTGCAATACAAAAAATATAGACAATTTTTAAAATATTTTTTTCAATAACATCGTTTCAATGTTTAAAATGAGAACAATTTTAATACATCTTAGAGTAATAGAATATGCCTTCTTTCGATATGGATACCTATATTTGTACATACAAAATAATACGTTATTTCACCACAAGCTAACTAAATTAATTTCAATATTTTACATTGTTTATGCCAGGAAAATCGACAATGGAGCCATTATTTTGTGTTAGGCAATTAGTAGAGAAGTACAGAGAAAAGAATAAAAAAACTATGCATGGTGTTTATAGATTTAGAAAAGGCGTATGACAGGGTGCCAAGAGAAGTTTTAAGGTGGGCATTAATGAGAAAAAATGTATGTTAATTTGATCCAGGATATGTATGAAGGGTCGAGTACTAGTGTCAAGAGTCGGTGTGGAGTATCAGAAGGTTTCAGTATAGGAGTAGGTGTGCACCAGGGGTCAGCTCTAAGCCCCTACCTGTTCTCAGTGGTAATGGATGAGGTTTCAAATGAGATACAGGGTGAGATACCATGGTGTATGATGTTTGCGGATGATATAGTTCTGATAGGAGAAAACCTAGAAGTTGTCAATAATAGGTTAAATGAGTGGAGGTTAGCCCTCGAAGAAAAGGGATTGAGAATTAGTAGAAATAAAACTGAGTATACTGAGTATGATTTTGGACAAAGAGACCAAGAAGTTGAAGGAATGAGGAGACAACTGACAATAGATGGTGATGTGATAGGTGAAGTTGAGAGCTTTAAATATTTAGGATCTTTTGTTCAAAAGGACGGGGGCTTTGACATTGATGTAAAACATAGGATTAAGTGCGGTGGATGAAATGGAGAGAAGCATCGGGCGTGTTATGCGATAAGAGAATTCCAATTAGGCTGAAAGATAAATTTTATAAAAGTGTAGTAAGACCAACTATACTGTATGGTTCAGAGTGTTGGGCGGTTAACAGGATAATAGAACAAAGTATGAGTGTCGCGGAAATGAGAATGCTTAGATGGTTGAGTGGAGTGACAAGAGAAGATAGAATAAGGAATGAATACGTGAGAGGTAGTGTTGGTGTAGCGCCAATTGTGGACAAGATGAGAGAAAATAGGCTGAGATGGTTTGGGCATGTGATGAGGCGAGAGGAAACGAATGCAGTAAGAGTGGTTATGAAGATGGACGTTGAAGGGAAAAGAGGAAGAGGAAGACCAAAAAAGAGATGGTTGGAGACTTTGGAGAATGACATGAGGGCTGTCGGTGTGTGCAGAGGAGATGTGATTGACCGAGTAAAGTGGAGGTGTAGGACAAGGGTGGCCGACCCCAAATAGTTGGGAGGAAGGCGAAGTAGAAGAAGAAGAAGAAGACCTATATATCTCCATATTCTTCTTCTTGGTTTTCAGCCTTCAAGGCCATATCGTCCAGCATATTTTCCTTCAGCTTTCCCTTTCTAACAATAATTCCTTCCGATTCTCTCCTGGATGAATTTTTCCCATATCTTCTTTTACCTTGTCTTCACATTTGAATCTTGGCCGTTCAAATGGTCTTTTTCCTTGTGGGGCATTTTCTAGTATTGTTCTCAGTAACGACTGTTTCTTATACCATGCTTGTCCCATCCACATGATGCGTCTTTTGGTAATGTCTTTTACAATACTCAGACTTTCATACAGATCTTTTAATTATCTATTTTTGCAGATTTTCCATATCTCAGCATTTCACATCTTCACATGAACTATATATTTTCCTAAATACTTTTCTTCCGAAAATAATATCCGTCCATGTTTCCGACCCATAAGTTACTACTGGTTTTATTAGTGTTTGATATACTTGAATCTTCAAATTAATTTAAAGTATTCTGGATCGCCATAGGCGGCATTTAGGGGGTCATGAGGGGGCAGTTTCCCCCCAGGAAAAATATTGAGAGGGTAAAATTATCATTTTCCCCCTCATAAATTAAATATTATTAAAACAATTTTTAATTTTTATAAAATATTTATTTTTAAATTACTATTGTACAATTATATAAGAAAATCATATGTTAAGTCAGTTCAAAATTATCAATATTACCATAAATTAATATAAACTAATGTAAATTCTAGAAAACTGTATATTAATATAATAATATGATTACTTTTAAAGCAGAACATAACACATACCAAATATTTTTTTTTATTAAGATGTAAATCTGTACCATTTAGCACAATTAGGGCCGTTCTAACAATGTCTGGTTAAGTGTCAGTTAAGACTTACCGTTAGAATTCTGTCGGTTAACACATGATAAATTCTTCTGATTATCAGGCACTAATCAAACATTGTAAGAACAGCCCTTAGTGTATATGGTGATAGATCAAAAATACATTGAAAATAGGAATACAAAACCACCCATTAGTGGCACTTGACTAGGAAATTATTTAAATATAAATTATATATGTATAGGAGTGTGAGATGTTATCTGTTATTATTGAGATAATAAGTAAAATTTAGGTGGAATGTATATGTATTAGATAAGTTGAATATAAGAACATTTTTTTATGGGTCAGTAAATTATGATTAATTTTTGCCCGACCGATAATATGAGCCAAGTGCCGCCTATGTGGATCGCAGTAAATTTTTGAGTATATATCAATAATAGATAAAATATAATTTCACCTTCAGTCTTTTAATTAGATATCTCATATAGAACTCGTTCCTCTTTATACATAGTTACATACATTTCAGAATAAATATGTGTGTACGAATTTCTTATAAATTGGTTATTATAATTTTCATTAAAACAGTAATTGTGTAGGAACTTGTTTACCTAATTTTTTTCATTGATAAGTTATTAAACATGACGATTAGTAATTAATATGAATTTTGGATTTTCAATTATTATACAGCTTATAAAATGTCAGTATTATTACCAGGGCTCGGGATTTAAAGCACTTAAAATCATTAAAATAAGCGCTTTAAAAAGCACTTAAAAACATTACTATAAGCACTTAAATATGCATTTAAAGAACTTAAATTTAAACAAAAGTATTTAATTAAAAAAAAAAATTATCTAAAATAGGGAAAATAAGCAAAAATGTTTAAATTTTCTTTTTACATGAACACGATAAAATACTAAACATATTTTGAAACTGTGTTGAGTATAAAATTAAAGATAACAATAAGTATTAAAACAAAAAAATGTAGTCCATAGTATAATTTTTTAAATAAAAAGTAAAAAAAAAAAACAATTTAACTTTATATTATAAAAAAGTTTAACTTTGACTTTTGAGACATTTTGCTTTATTGTTTATGGACTTTTCAAAGCATTTTGTGAAAAATAAAATGTAAACGATATTAATAAATAGTTAAAAAATCTGGGGAAGGTCAGTGGCCTACGTCATCGTTTTTAATTAAGCAGAGATATGCAAAAAAGCAAAAATAATCAGAAAAACAGGAAATAAGCATTTTTTAAATAATCGTCGAAAAAAGCCAAAAAAAAAAAGCACTTTCAAATTTCATAATTGATCTTGTTATAATATTATATCCACATCCATAACTCTCTGCTACATTTTATGTCAAACAATAAAAAAAAGCAAATGCTATAAGTCCCGCGCCTTGATT
>JASXSY010003497.1:0-46738 GCA_034509805.1 Sipha maydis | reverse complement strand
ATTATACTTTGATATGTATGGATGTAAAAAAATAATAAAGAAACATAATATTGTTATTACAGACATCAAACATTCTGTTCACGTTGAGCTCCGAATATTCTTACTTAGACCGGTTTTCGAACAACGTTTGGAAAAAATATATAAGTATATATATAATCGGAAGCTATTCCAAATAAGTAGAGCAATCTAAATGAATCATCTTCGTAAAAAATACCTGTAGTCAGTTTGTTTAAAACATTGGTCAGCTGAAATATAAATATATATATATATATTCTTATTTCCAAGTACTTTTTTAAAAAAACACCATTTATTTTCCTCATCTCTTTTTAAAAGAATATTTTAATTAAATTTGCCAAAAGCATATAATATTATCTTTCAATATCTAATATATTATATTTATATCGATTAAATAACTTGTATGTAGTCGTTATCAAATTCAAAATTCAACCCATTAACTATTTCACATTTTCATCGAAATAATTATTATACATGATAATAGTTTATTTTTATATTTAACATTTTACTTTTTACTTTTATAGATGAATTGACTTAATTATGCCAAGATTCCATGATTAACATGACCTTAGCTATACGACGTGTACTGTAAAAATGTACTGATCTGTACTGTATAATTTAAATATATAATATATATTAAAAAATTCAAAAATTAAAATTAAATTATTTTTTGAAACTATTTTAAATTTGTATGCATAATTTATCTCATAAGTAATTTTTATTTTTTAACCCTTGTTAACCATACAAAGAGAGGAAAATTGAACTTGAAATATTGTTAAATTGCGAGCCATTAACTTCAACTCTTTATCATTATATTTTCGGATATAAAAATTGTATAATTTTAGTATTTTATGCATATGTTGAGTTGTATTATTAATTTAATAATTTGGTGATATTGAATTTTGCATTCTTACAAATATTGAAATTGATTTTGTGCGCTAAACGAACATTTTTATATCTATTAATATTTATATTGATGAATTTTATGTAAACCTATATTACAAAAGTAATTTTTTTCAAAATAATTTTCAGACGGTTTGTAACTTATATATGTTAATACTTATTTAAGTACCTGTTTTAAATAATTACGAGAAATCATGAGATAATTACAGGTAATCGAGCTATGTTATTTGGTCGTAGTTAAGTTTTCGTTTACATAAATAAAAATTGTATTAAATAACAATTATTTTTATTAATTAGAAAATTAGCTTCAAATCAAAAAAAAAAAATTAAGACAAATATTCAAATATTCAAATTAAAAAAAGAACCGGATGGGCCTCGCTCTGCTGTACACTTGGGGGTGAAGTGCGACTCTTCATAGGATAGGTCAAAGAAAATTAGCCTAGAAAAGGTCATTATAATGGATTTGTTAAATTTGAATTCAATGATAGGTATCATTGTATACGAAAAACGATTCTGAACGGAGATGATATGTTTGTCTACGATATAATACATTGTTATTTATAAATATTATAATAAGTATGTTTTATTTTAAAACGATAAATATATTTTTTAATTAGGATGAGTTGGCAATTGCATCGTTTTGTCAGTCTAGAATATTATACATTATATTATATTTTACATGTAATTTTATGACAATATTCGCTGTTCAAACGCTGTGCCTATGGATTTTAATAATTTTTGAATAACATTAAGAACTACTTCTGTGGAATGTTCTATTTAACTTTCAAGTATTTTGTAGGAGCCAAATTTTTTTTATCACCGATTATAAAAATAAAATGTAAAAAAATCTATAAGTGGCTTAAAAATCAATATTATATTTTGAAAAAAATATGACATAAAGGAAATACCAATCTTAACAGCTGGTAGAAATTTCAAAAATCTGCGACTTATACTTTTTGAATTATAACAAATATTTAAAATCGTTAGAGAATAAATCGCTATTTTATGCAATTTCGTAAATATTTTAATTTCAAACAGTCATAAAATTTTTTCCTCTAATTCCGGTATAAATTTTTTTAAAGATTTTTGAAGAGTAGCTTATAGATAACCTAGTGTTAAAATTTTGAACATTAAGTATGAACAGAAAAAATTTTATGAATTTTTATCTACAAAATAACTTGCAAATTATCGTGATTTTTACATATTTCGTATAAATTGGAACTTTCAGCACTTATAAAAAAAAATTGTGACTTACGATTTTCGATTTTTTTTTATCAGTTAAGGAACAACTTATAAGAAACCTTGTATTAAATTGTCAAGATTTTCTGGGCAGCCAAAAAAATTTTATCGTTATTTAAAAAAAAAATACTTAAAAAAATTGAAAATTTCAATTGTCTATAAATAGCTCAATAAAAGTCAAAATACTTTGAAAATTTAACGGTGTATAGATAACGCTAATCTTAACATTTGGTGAAAATTTCAAGTATTTACATAGATTAGTTTTTGAGTTATAGCAAAATAAAAAATTTGATTTTGTCGAAAACTGGTTTTGCGTAAAATCTCCCGTTTTTCCCTTATTTTTTTAGGGTTTTTCCCGTGGCATTTAAAAAATATTGAAAATTTTTTACTTTTGACCCCTCAAAGTACCAACTAGATTCACTTTCCTTTCAGAAAAGTTGCTACATAAGCAAATCGAAGCATTTTTACTGCCAAAAAAGGTGTCGTCAGACACAAAAAAAAAATTTAAAAAAAATTAAAAAAAAAAAATAAAAAAAAAACACACATCATTGTAAAACCAATAGATTCCATCACTCCGTTCAGAATCTAAAATTATTTAGTCTAGTCTTTTAATGTCATTACATCAGATAAATAAAATATTAAGAAAATCATTGAAATTATATAATAAGATGTTCGTTAAAATAATTCTGTATAATTTATATTTTCGTGTTCTATTTTGATTGTGTCGATTAACATTAATTTTTATTCGTTTGTACGTAATACAATATAGTATGTAGTATTCACATTAACGATGAAATTAAAATACCGTCAGTATCGTAAACATATTGTCTATTAAAAAATAAAGCGTGAAATATTGTATGCTTTTAGCCACAAATGGACGTTGGCGAATGGATAATGATAATAATGATAAAAAAATAATAATGTTATGAAGATTTTTAAATGCATACATATTATTATACGCACATGCAGTGGTGTATTTAATTTGTTTTGTAGGCGGGTTTTGAATTCGGAATGTTCTATAGTACTAATTAGTTACAATAATAGTATGCGGTTTCTGAACAAATTCTTGTAACCATTTTCATTACATAGGTACCTCTAGATGTTATAACGACAAGCGGTTTTTAATAATTATCTTTCGCTTGCATAATGGTTATAATAATAATGGTAATAATAATACTAATCATTATCATAATAATTATTTTAACCGGTGGAATCTCAGATAGGGTGAGATGCACGTATACACATGATATACACGTTTAATAGATCTGTTGAAAATATATTCGTTACCAAATCTATATAGTTTCTAAGTCGTTTTTACGCATAGCTAGACGCAAAATTGATCCTACCGGTAATTTATTTGTGCCCGCGTGTAATAATATTACGTTCTTGCCTCCTCATTCGAAAATGTATCTCTCTAATCGTTTCATTAGGAGTGCACGTGCACTAAAATACGCCCGCGCTTAAATACAAACACACACACATACACACACACACGTATATATATATACGAACACACTAATCACGCTTCTCATCTCTGGATTAGCGACCATCGTCGAATTATCATCTAACGGGTATACATAAAGTGGATATAAATAATATAACAACCGACTGTCTTAAAAATATCACATACGTTATAATGTCAAACGGAAACTTGATGGATCCCACGATGTTGGGGTGATAATCACGTTGAGGTGATTATTTTCAAAAATACGGACATAGCGACATACGATTTTTTAGCTTCGATAGAATGATACATGATAATTTTGGTATATCTAATTTTGACTTCTAATCCACATCATTATTTTTTGCATCATTTCGCGGTTTTTTTTTTAATCCAATCACGAAGCCGAAGACATAATATCGCAACCAACTATTGTGGAGTTTCTCATCGTCGTAATAACTCGCGCAAGAAGAACGCGAATATATTACATAATTTATTCAGTTTTGACATGGCTTAACTATGATTTTTATCAGCGTCCGAGAACGAAAATTACGTCCCATGTATAGGTAATAGTCGCCTACAGAGTACATTTTCATCGTGTTTAGCTTTTGAAAACGTTCGTGTACACCACCTTCGGATTATCGTTAACCTAATGTACCGAGCACATTCATTTTTTCTTTACATAATAGTTATTATTCTCATCGTACATGCCAATAAACTATATGGGTATGTACGTATCTGCATAAAGTAAACCGAACGCAAACACCCAGTTTGTTCCGATATTGTCTGAGGAGATATGTAGAAAATCTTTACGATCGTTAAGTATTTTTGGAATATTTCTTTTACGCGCCCACCTGTGTATATTTTATTTTCTCGCAATCCTTTTCATTACACCTTCTCTTTTATTATCGATTTAGAATCTCAATGGGATTAAATATTAAAACGGTAAACTACTTTTGTGGTGAATTGACCACGACGTAAATTGTTATAGATACCTATTATTCGTTTCAATAATTACATATTACATGTGTACAACTTATAACAAGTAAATACATACGATTTAAAACTTAATTGTGTATACTTACTCACCTCATAATGTAAACAATGTTTTTTTTTCCTATGCACCTCGAATTGGACAAATCATACTTAAAAAGGGTAAACACGTTTTCATAGTTAATATTAAACTCCACGATTAACCTATTTACTCCTCTTACTTTTCATTGGTCTTTAGATATTTATGTTACTATTGAACGTTACTATAAATCTCCCATTCAAAATTAGATGTTAATTTCAGTTGGCGTTAATGCATATTTTATTTTCATGTAGATTCTTTTATACATTTAGCATCTTTTTTACTCATATAGTATTCCAACGTTTAAATCATACGGTCAACCTAATTCAAATATAAATATATAGAACAAAAAATAGTTTAAATTAATGGTTTTATTATTATATATTATAATGTATGTTTAAGTGTACTTGTTGTAATACTTAGTAATTACTGAAACCATTTCGGCTATTAAATTACCATAACAAAATATTTGATAAAATAATCGCATACACATACACTTACACATATAGACAAACAGATAGTTATTGTATTTATACAAAATAAATAGTTTATTCAATCAAAGATCCTCAAGGCAAATGTTTTTGATTTTGGAAATCAAAAATTGCAGCCAATCTGTTTATTACGTCCTAATTGAATCTATTTAAAAAAAAAAATCAAACGAACAAACCTACTTTATGAATAGAGGATTATATATTATTACCATATTTGTATTCATTTACAGCTGAAATTATAAACGTTTATCGACTCCGAGCCTTGAGGATATGGTTTTTAATTGGGTTGAATTCTATTTTTGATACATTTTTTTCACCGTAGTTTTATTTTATAACAATCATCATTCGCACTGTTACATTAAAACTGGTTTGATGTAATATAATATACCTTTTTTAAAGTAAAAAACAACACAAAAATACACACAATACAACAATATGTATTTTCGGTGTGCACGCATTCCAAGAAATCGTACGACAATACACGTGTTTTTATTACATAATTGCAGGGCGTTTGATAACAAGCAAGCCACACATTTAGTTAAGAGTCTTTACTTATGACTACACGAATGATTTATTTTAAGCTATACATATAGCAGATAGTAGGCTTTTTAGTAATTAAAAATAATAATAATAATATACTAAGGATGTAATACAAAAACGTATATAAAATAGTAGTTGCAAACAAGTTCCTCGAAGAGTACTTATATAAAAAATATAATTATTTATTAAAAATACATAAGCAATTTGTTGGTTCATTAGATGTTTATTTAGAATTATATCAATTGCAATGATTTTATTAATATGCGTGTAACGAACCATTATGAAACTGCAATGAAGGTATATAAAAAGTATTACAAAAAAAAAAAAAAACATCTCTATCAACGATTTATAGACCCAATGGCCTTTCATGGTATCTATCTACTTATATATTTTGAGATAAACCCTAGAAGATATTTTATCAAATGTTAATATGGGTAAAGTTACATTTAATTTTTTTTTAATTCAATAAATTCGTAATTATATCACCGGATCATGGGTATCAAATTAAGGGATTAAATCTAATCGTAAAGTGTATTTTTACCCTATAATGCAAGTGATTTTTATATTTTTTATGTAAAAATTTAAATAATAATTCTTATTAGGACACAGATTTGTTTGCATTAATCTATTTATTTATTTTTTTTTTTTTTATAATAAAAGAGTCAGATAAATTAAATCATTGATAATACTCGAACTTAACTCAAATAGATAAATAAATTGATTTTATGAACACTTAAATATATCTTAATAATTTAGATATATTCATAGAAGTTGATATATATGCATTAAATTACCGTTTTATAATGCATGAACAACAGTTGATTGCAAGATTTAAGAATGATTATTATAGGTTTTTAGGTGTATTTGTTACATAAGTGCTTATATAGTATACATAATACACATATGTCATCAATCATCAACTGTCTATTAAATATTACATTCCTTCTGTAGAGATCTGACCGAACTATTGGTGCGCACGGTTTATGTATATATTTTTATTTTTTTCTGATTAAAAGACATGTCCATTAGTCTCGTTGGACCTAAGTCACGATAATGTTATGCAAATTATAATTTTCCAAAAACGCTGTCTAAAAATGACTGATGTTTGAAATTGTCTCTATTTAATTCATAAGAATTTTTCATAAGTGAATACCGGTTACGTTCGGACGGAAGTTGCGAGGTAGATTTTAACAACGATGACATTTCTGGGGGAAAATTGATGGACTTTTGGGGATCAGATCAGTTAGTGAGAACTGAAAACAGATTTTAACAACTATACAAGTCGATTTGAACGAAATTGATCTGTCAAAATTGACAGTCGTTGCGCAATGCTCATACTGTAATCCGTATATGTAGTTAAAAAGAGAAATAATAATAATAATAATAATAATAATTGATTTCAAAGAAAGCCACTGATATCAAATTTGCCACTACGGTTACTTTAAAGTGGTTTGACAACCAGTATAATGACAGAGATTTTAAGTCAGTACTCTATATTATTTACGCCTACCGGATATAAACACTAAACAGCTGGTTTGTAATTCGGACACAATGTTAACACCCTTTTGTCTAGATTATAATTATGGTTTAATGGAATGATCAATTAAAAAATGACGGTTGACGACGCGTGTTTCGTTTAATAATTTGATATGATATATCATTTTATTTAAATCCAGTCTGAAAACTAAAAGATTTAACGAATAAATATTTTTTTTCAATGTGAACCATATAATTGAGAACTTTTGAATTGTAATTTTTTTTTTATTACGTCATACTATTATAATATTTTCACTTGGTTTTACATGTGCTTTATAATAAGTGACATAAGCTAAATAGATACGTACGTAAATTAAAAACGTAAATAACAAAATATTGCAGTTTATACTCGTTTTAGATGGACGTCCAGTTGAAAACGAATAGCCGTAGAAAGAAAAATTTTGATTTTGATTTTTTTTAATCGACTTGGAGTATTTTTCTGACGATCTGAGGTGAGCTGTCACTGTATTTTTCAGCTTTTACATATTCGCTGTGCATAACATATGTGCATATACATTTTTAAGACATTTAACTAATAAAATGCTATAAATTTAACAACGATAGTGTATTGTTATTGATATTTTTGTATAATATGTATCAATGTCATTGTAGAGTAACGTTATTGTTATTATAAAGTTAAGAACAACCCACGCATGATGAAGATCAAGGTGTGTTTGATAAATTATGAGATTATTATACAAAAAAGTTAGTATTTATATAACGTATGTGGGTAGGTCAGTTATCTGATATGTAAGTTTATAGTAATTTTGATTTCGTTTTACCCTTCCGTTGGCGGAGTGTGCAAACCGCCATGCATAATTTATCGCCCTCTAACTTCAATTATGAGTATTCATACTATTGGAAAGTCGGATGATTTAAATCTCACATTATTTGAGTCACTGCATTTAAGTCTAGCATATAATTATTGCTTATTTGTCTGCGGTAAAAACTGTAATAACTAATAACTTTGACTGTTCATGTTTGCATAAGGAAATCATAATTATCCCGCATTAACGGACTAGTATTTATATTACGCATATACAAATATTGCATACAAGGTGCATAATATAATATAAAATACATGAGCTACCTAAATGGAATCCCTAGAAATCGTTTCTTTAAATGTGATGGTATTTAGGTCACAAGGTCCTTGGGGGAAATTTCAGATGAGGCCTTGGATATTAATGAAATTAAAACAACAACGTTTCCAATGTAATACACGTGTATTAATATTACGTCCATCGATAAAATAATATATTATGTTATGAATTTTTCTTTGTATAAAAACGTCGTTTGCCATATAGCGGCAGTAGTAGATTGCCTCGATTGACACACAACAAGACGAATAACGCGAATATCTAAATGTGGAGTGCCCAATGGTATTTTTGGTGCACTGCGACCTTTTAGATATCACGGGTCGAAAAATCACGTGGGCAGAATTCAGAATTTTATGTTAAAATTAACGTAGACCGCGGATAATCGAGAAATAATTGTAGGTTTCAATTACAGTTTTGTTTGGACGTCCGCTATGTACATAATGGATACATTTATATTATAATATTTCACGAAATTAGTTATTCACAACGGTGATTGTTATAATACACTTCGTACAACTTCGAAACACCGCGCTAGTGAAGTAAACGATCATTGTTTCGCTCTGTCGGTAAATTTCGGGATCTGATCATTATGCGAGAATATTATTCGTGAATAATAATAATAACTATTATTAATTGTCACATTATTTTTATTATATTTCGTTTCCGTTTCGAACGTTTTTCGACCTACCTACCCTCTTCCCTACCATCCCTTATGAGCGCACACCAACTCAATTATATTATTATCATGGTCGGTCCTCGCGTCTCACGCACATACTAGACTGCGGTGTCCACGTGATGATTCCACTGAGTATTCACATACATTGTAGTGATTTCAACGAATGGACATGCTGATGTCAACATGCGTGCATGCACCAAACGTGTCTGATTTCCAACCCACTGGCGATCCAACCGTGACGGAACGTCTTACGTCCTTCTCGTCGAGTTTTCACATCAGTATCCATACAACGGCCACCGACCTCGAACCGAAACTGATTATCATAATGTAACGTGGAAATTATAATTATTATATAACTATTATATTGATAGAATAGAGTACACATAACAATGACACGATCCGCGAGAAGTACAAGTGTGTCAAGGTTCCGGGAGGACTCATTCATGAATTACATTAGATTGAATAATATTATTATTATTATTACAAGCATTATACTATTCGAAATTATTCTTGAACACTGCTAATTGTTTGGAGATGTTTTTCATTACGTTTAATCGAATCAAACATTTACGAAGATATATACACGTTTTAACTCTCAGCCCAAGAAATTAATACATATTTTTTGGGTAAACTAAATACTAAAGTATAGAAAAATGCTTATACACAGAGACGGATTTTACTTCTTTTGACTTTAGTTACTAAAAATTTGCCATCCAAATTATCAAATAAAACAGTACCTAATCCATTGAATTTTTATACAACTTTTTTCTTGGTTTTAAATATTTTGTTTACTTTGGAAAAATTTCAATGAATATTCACCAAATATTAAAGAAAACATACAATGATCATTTTTAAAATCCATCATTATTTAACCACAGATTGAGCATTAAAATAAACACTACATCATCAATTTTCGTAATTATAAAATAAGAAATTTTTGTATATACGAATGATGTATTTTAATAAAGCACTACAACGTTTCCTTCCTCCTAAATTTTGCCGTTCTAGACAGCTGTCTACTTATTTTGAAATTCGGCTCTGATTATATAAAAATAATAAGGCTTATGTTGTAAATATATTTTATTACCGGGTATTGTTATTCCATCGTCATCGAGACGTTTTTAATTATAACACAAAATATTACGATGGTTTAAGTATTTTTTTTTTTTTTTTTTTATTAAAAAAAAAATAGTTATTTATAATCTGTACATAATATTGCACATTAAGTAAATTAGATGATACATTTTTTTTTGTCACTCGAGTGATATGAGGTGGGAACCTATTCAGTAATAGAACCCAACGTGTTTGTTTTTTTTTTTTATTATTATTATTATTTGGGTAGCAGGTCTACACCTAGTATACTACACTATTTTTTTTGTACACGGCGTACTGGATTCCCAGGAAAAGAGTTGTGTGAGAGTGGGAAAATTAGAAGGTTTGGATGCGTTAATAATTTTGCACGGAGTCTAGTGTAATGCTTAATAGCTAATTGTTTTAGTGTTTCGACTTTCAAGTCCTTGTGAAGAGTGCTATTAGAAATGTACCATGGCGCAGAAGTGATGAGGCGGAGAACAATCGACTGGAACGCTTGTATAGTGCGAATTTGCGAGGGCTTGGCACAACCCCAAATCTGAATGGTATAAGCCCACATTGGTCTTATGAGTGACTTATATATAATGTTTTTTGTGTGTACCGACAACTTAGATTTAAGGATTGGCCGAAGGAGATGTAGGCGACTATTTAGTTGTTTACTTTTTGCTTTCAGATGGGGGCCCTAGGTTAATATTTTATTAAGAGTAATGCCCAGGTATTTAACTTCCGAAGATATAGGAATATGGGTTTGTTGAAAATATAATGGATTAAGCGAGTAAACTGAACAATCGAAAGACGCGTGCACGCTTATACGCAATTTATAAGTTTGTACTACAGATTTCATATTATAATAAATATTATAATATTTATTATGTTCACTTTTAATTTCAATAACATATTATGTAAACATTGAGAACAGCAAACCACAGTTAAGCCGATTTTTTCTCAACCACCATCTGAAGATTGAAATGTAGGACTGTTGTATATAGTATATGATTGAAAGATAGGAATCTTAAGGAATTATAATTCAAAATAAGCTAGTAGGAGGTTTATAGGTTATTTATTTTCTAATAAATTCAAACGTTACGTATTCTAATCCTAATACCAGGGGAGTATTATTTTATACTCATGTCACAAATTATAATAATCAAATGCAAATGTGTAAAATATCTTAATGTTTTAACCTTATGAGGACTTATGCGTATTAACTGCAATTCAAAAATAAATAAATTTAAATATATGATTTTTCTTTTTCATTTTTATATTATTCATATATATATATATATATATATATATCAAACGAGTTCAATGTTAAGTAGGATGGTAAAGATTTAACACTATAACAAACTCGGGCATCAACTTACACAATATATATGTTAGCGTTTATGAGTTTGAAAATTATTATGCTGTAAAAAAAATTCTCGAGCCTTTCAGCTAAATATCTGAAAGTTCAAATGAAATACTTAAAATACAAAACAGACACTATTCTTAAAATTATTTAGGTATTCTCAATACTAATACTATTATTTCTTCTTTATTCTTTTTTTCTTTTATATTCTTTATTTTTTAAGTTATATGATTAGCCAACACTATATTTAAACTAATACTTTATAAAATATATGTTGTTCAAAATTATGAATTTTTTATTTCTCATAAGTTTGTATTTTGTAAATTTTTATTATCTTTCTTACAAAAAAATATTTAATGTCATTCTATTGGTTAAATTTAATTTTGTGTATTCAAATCACATTAAATAGCATCGATTAATTGTATTTTATGAGTATAATTTTTACACATAATTAGTATTTGATTAGAGTGTAGTGTAAATTTTCTGTGATTTATACAATTAATAATTATTCTGAACCAGTGTCACTGAATTCAGGGTTCAAGTCTGATCATGATCGGACCATATTTTTAGGGTGGTAAGTGGTGCTGTGGTGGATTATTATACATGTAATAAGTGAATTGACCCAAATAAATTATAAAACTAAATAAATAAATAATTTAAATAATTCTAATTTATAACTAAATTATAATACCGTCCATTTAGAATTACTATTTAAAACTTTTAAGTTATGTTTGACGTTACTTTTTAGTACGCTGTTTCTCAAAATTTTATATTATCTATTATAAACTACTTAAGATGGTCATACATTTTTAATTTTGTTCGGTGCATTTTTAAACGCATGCTAAATAACATGAATCACGATTTCAGTTGACACTCTGAGAGGGTTGAACATGGGTCATGAAGCCCAGGAAACTACCGTGAGCAGCAAGTGTATCAAATTCGAAAGTATTAACAGTGTATTCCCTTCCAAATGCACCGGAGGGGACCAGCAAAATTTATTAACGACGACCTCGAGTAGCCATTGGACGAGGTTGTGTCCCTCTGAATTTTTCTATAAACAACGGTTGTATAATTTACAATGCTCGTGCCGCACGATGACCGTGGGCAATACATAGCGAGAGAAAAATGTTGTCAATTTCGGGGTGTGTTGCCGATGTGAAAAACCGCAATAATCTTTACAAATTGGATACTTGCCATAATTATGTATATGGTAAACAGTGAAATTGGTAGTACAGTAGTATAGCAATTGGGCTGTATTGTTGATAAAACATAACGTATATATATATATATATGCGTTATTTGCACAAATGACCTTTTCTTGATGTTGACATAATTATTTATTTTTTCCATACTCCTGAATTATCTATAATACAAATTATGTAGCCACATTATGACTAACGGCAACCTTGCTAGACTGTGTTTAATATACAAAATCAAAATTATTGCATATTTTGCGTTTACGTCTTGAGTCAATCATTGTGTGTGTTAACGTATTAGATATGAAGTTCTGTTGGTAAGAATAATATTTTATAATAATTTACCAATTCTACATTTTTCATGTGCAGAATAAAAGTCGTATAATATTATATGAATGTAAATAAAAGTCGTATTATATGTATGCAACCACAAAAATTATTAAACAAAACATAATAATAATTTTAAGAATGAATTGTATTTCGTTCGTTATTGGTTGATATAATATAACCAATAATGCGTATCTAGCTTTATAATTTCATTTACCTTAAATTATGTTATGGCATTTATGTAACACGAGTATGTCAGTTTGTGTGTGTGTAATTTAAAATTTGCATTCACTTGAAAAAAGTAGATATTACTAAATATTCGACTGGTTGATCATTTCAATCACACTTTCAAATCTTCAATGTTTGATTAAGTATTGCCTTATTATATTATAATATAGTCTGAATGAGCACATAAGTGTTTCTCAATAAAATAATTTTCACGAGAATATTATAATCTTCGCTGTGAGTCGGTTTTAACGATGTACCCAATTCATGTGCATTTTCTTACCTTATAATCACTTAACAACTACTTGTATAATAACAATTCGTGTGTTTCTCGACAATTTCGATTAATGTGATAACAAATCAGATGCCAGATAATCAAATTATCAATTTAAATTAAATGGTACGCTTGATAATGGAAAATTGTTATTATAATAATAAAGTGTTATCACTATTTATCCATAGCCACTGAGATAAGTTTGAATTAGTAACATAAACTACACGAACTACAAGTATTATACCTGTATAAATTTATAAAAAGTAACAGCTAACTTCCACAGATAATCTTAAGAGACGAAAATGATTTCGAGATTCTATTTCATTTTAATTTGATACAGGGGCGTATTTATGGGTGAGGGGGCCTCAGTCATATTATCATCGTTTTATAAATTATTAATTTAAAAAAAATTTGTAATTGATAATTATAGCACTTAAAATCATTAAAATAAGCGCTTTAAAAAGCACTTAAAAACATCATTAAAAGCACTCAAATAAGCATTTAAAAAAATTAAATTTAAACAAAAATATTTTATTAAAAAATAAAAAATGATCTAAAATAAGAAAAATAAGCAACAATTTCTAAATTTTCTTTTTACATGAACTAAGTACTTGACATATTTCAAAACTGTCTTGAATAAAAAAATTAAATATTAAAAAAAAATAATAAAACAAATAAATGTAGGTAGGTAGTTCATGTTATAATTTTTTAACTAAAAAATCAAAAATAAATAAATCTTTATATTATAAAAAAAGTTTAACTTTGACTTTCGAGACATTTTGAATTATTGTTTATGGATTTTCCAAAATTTTTTGTGAAAAATAAAATGTAAACGATATTTATAAATAGTTAAAAATCTGGGAAAGGTCAATGGCCTACGTCATCGTTTACAATTCAGCAGAAATATTCAAAAAAAGCAAAAATAATCAGAAAAACAGGAAATGAGCATTTTTTTAATAAATCGTCGAAAAAAGCAAAAAAAAAGCTTTTTCAAATTCCATAATTGAACGTGTTTTAACATGACATACATATCCATAACTCTCTGCTATATTTTATGTCAAACAATAAAAATAAGCAAATGCTATGAGTCCCGAGCCTTGATTATAACTATGTAGGTATTTAATTTCATCCATTTTGTAAAAAAGAGTTATGATAATACAATAAAAATTAAAATTGTTCTCTAAAATACTTCATTTGTTTTTAATTGGTTGAATTATGAAATTTTGTTAAGAGAAAATGTCCTCCCCCCCAAAAAAAAATCTACGTCTATGGTTTGATACTATATTTATATCCATATAAGTAACTATGAGACAAGTATTTTCTTTTAATTTATATTAATTGATATTAACAATAGACACTTTTTTATTTTATTTTTATAGTTATTGTTATACGTATATAATTATATTAAATTCATCATAACATTATATGATGTATTACTTATAACTAAACAAAATTCTTTATCAATTATAAAATTATATTAAATTTTTATTAATTTAATTACAATAATATATAAAATAATAAACTATAATATATTATTATTATAAATCAATAATCATGATGACATCTATAATCAAATAATTATTTTAACACAGCATTCCATCATCATTTATTCTCTTTTCTATGAATCCGTTCCTAGTTATGTTTTCAATCGGTATTCCTTGACTTTCAATCATATGTAGGACCAGGTTGTTCATCTGACTGATAATCGAGGTTATCAAGGAACACACGGAATATTTTCTCATATATAATGTAGAATGTCTCCCGTCTTGCGATCTACAAATATTAAAACGTAAGCTCAAAGTCGATGATACCAATAAACGGTCAGCAAGCGGTTCGATAATAAAATGAGCTCACTTTACTGCATATTCAGATAGCATACATATTGTTATAGCTGTAGTTAGTGCAACATAATAATATTACTATTTCGCGTATATATTTACAATATCGTATACACGTGTACAATATATATTACTCGGAAACAATTGCCGATAAATTTCAAGTATAAACAATTTTTGCATATATTCGTAGTAGTTACCACGATGGCAACGATTATATAATAATACTATATAATAATTATAATAATAATACATGCTACTTGTAATTAAAACTTAGGGAAAAAAAAACCCCAACGATTTCGTGAGCGGTACCAATGACCAGTAATGAGAACAGGACTATTATTACTATTACTGTATTGGATTATTGTAATACAGGTATCTATCATCTATAAACCGTATAGTAATAAATTACGAACATTATAATATACTACAGTCCCGGCGGGGTCGCGCCGCAGATGCAAATAAACGCGATTCAGTCATTGATCTATACGTAGCCCGCACGCACGCCATATACATTTATACCGATTTATATATTGCATTATTATAATAATATTGTACCGTATTGTTGTCGTCGTCGTGGCTGTGCTGGCGTCATGTTTACGCGTTCCACGATTTTCTATAGTGCTATTAAGACGTGCGTAAACATAAATCGGTTAACTCAACCGCGGTGACTATATAAGTACTATACTATTACTTGTGTGCGATCGGAATACGTAATGTTGGCGATATCGCTGTGCCCGTGTTTAAAACAAATTTAAATAAATATAAATTTTCATTTTATACACATTATACATATAAAATATATTATTTAAATCAAGTTAGGTGCTCCTCTATACTTCTGAGATCAAATGCGTTTGTACAACGAGGTATATGCTGCGGTGAGAACATTTTGCAGGATCAACTTTATCCTTATTATAATATAGCTTCTATGTTGTATTATTGTTATTATATAAAGCGCATTTAAATAAGCCCGTAATATGCGTGCGTGTTGTATTATACTGAAGCCTATACAGATAATACAACGAACGTAAATAGCAATTTATTTATAAGTACAGACGAATAATTTATTTAACGAATTTAATTGTTCTATGGAAAAAAAATTATCAAATAGAAATGTCGTTAAAAATAAATGAAATGTTTTTATAATTCTTTTTTACTATTCGAATTGTATGCAAATAATACGTAATAATATATGTATATATATATATATATATATGTATATATGATTAAAATACCACTCATTTGCAGTCACTGGTCAGCGTACAACTAAAACTACCGTGCCCATACATTTTACATTTTGGGAGAATATAATTGTTGCTATGAATAAGTGCAGTAAAAAGGATTTTTCGCAAATTTAATACTTAAGGGTAGATACGTTTTTAGATTCTAGGATCTAACTTGAGATAATTTAAATGAATATTGTATAAATTAAAATTAAAAATAGATAAATATCATCAGTATTACGACATTTGATGGGCCTTTTTTTTTTACACAAAAATAGTGATAGTGTTTACTAATAATAATGAATAGTAATTAATGGAAAATATTAATTGTAGGTATGTTAGTGTAGATCAATCATGATGTATGCCCATATGTTATATAGGTCGTTAAATTGTTTTACCTAAGGTCGTTACGAGCTTTTATTCTATAAATTTAAATAGTTCAAAATTTATCGTGGACCAAAAACATAAAATAAATTCATAAAACAGATATATCTCTTAATAAAAATGTTTCAATTCTATTTAAAAATTAATTATGGAGCGAGTACTGTCAAATAGGTGTTTAATTGAACATAGCATGTCAAGAGTGAACCTAAATTAAAGCGAGACATGAGACTATGTGCGGTCGAGGTCTGGTGGATACTTTACGCGTACTTATACACGTATATATATATATATATATATATATATATATATATATATATATATATATATATATATATATATATATATATATAATATGATATATATATACATGAAATATAACGTGCCTGTACAATACGTTTACATATGTGTACGCGCGTTTCGTCGAGCATTGCGATCTGAGTATATAAGTATAATCCATGCTAGTACACGCCGTGAAAAAAACGCGTGCCCATTCGAGATGATCGGGAGACATCTGTTGTACCGTTTTCTGCACGCGCCTATATGATATAATAATGTTGTGTATCTGTACATGAACGCACGAAAATACTGTAGCCGCGTGTCGATTGCGCGCGAGCCTGTTAAACCAAGCGTAACACGTCCAGAATAAAATATATTTAAAAATAATAATAATCGATGCTACATAAGGGGACCGCGAGATGACCGGACAAGTGCACCGCCGCGGAATACTTATACTCACGCGTGAGCTCGCACATAATATATCTAATACTAAGGTTTCCGAGCTGCATTAGGATCCGCCCGCGAAATTAATAATACGGTGTTACTCACATGCTCGTATAACATGAAATATTATATATGTGCATTTTTCTCGGCGGTAACACACGAAAAAACTTATAATTTACGTTTCGGTCGTATGTTGTTTAACACGGATGTGTGTTATTAAAACACAATATTATCGTATATACTCGTATACCGAGATACATTCTACGTACTATATCTATACATATTATGTATAGTATATTGTGTACAAGTATTTACGAATTATGTATGCGTACGACGTGCCGTCATTAGAGGAAAATCGTACTTTGCATAATAATTAAACCGCATTGCACGTACGCGTTTAGTTAGTGGTCCGTTTTCGAGGTGTATACATTTGTGCGTTAATGGATTTTTTTTCTTTGCCCAGCGACGCGTTTCCGACGATTTGATTAAACGTCAACACACGTGTATACGCCGAAAAAACAGACCAGTATTTATTATTCTTATTATTATCGTTAATATCCTCGCACAAATCGAAAATAAAATATTACAACGGTATAAATGTTATTAATTTTATTATACATGACAACTGTACACGCAAATTATTTTCGTTTCATCGGTCGTAGGAGGGTACACAAACGCGGGTGTGAGAGTGCGTACCTACCTGCTTATCGGTCCTGTTATGCGTGTATGAATATTTTCTTCGTCAATCTGTTCACCAACATAATTTAACACGGCTATCTAAACCGATATATTCTATAAACAGTTAAAGTTTTATTTTATTTTACACGTTTCGCACTTAGAGACCGCTATAGAGTCCGAATCGAAGTATATTTCACTATTCCAAAATACATTACACATATATTATACAATTATGCGCGTCCTGTCACTATACAATCTTGGTCGCGTGCGCTTCGCAAACGTGTTTTTTATTCGTTTTTACACGCGTGTTTCGGATGAATACGCAAGTTACAATTTTATTCCATCAATATATTTATGTACGCCATAATATATTAAAACTCATATATAGTGGTAACAGTCATGATATCGTTTCCGGTTTGTAATTAAACCGGAATCGCGGCCGATCCATGGAAAAATAATATTAACAATTAATATTGTACACGCGTCCTCATTGTAATATTACCACTCGATTCCACTTGTACGTTCTATATACACGTATGTATTTAATAGCTATACAGCCCATCGTTCGTTTGTCACTCGATCAATGTTTACGAATTCTTTTCTTGTCATTTTCATACCGTCACAATGTCGAACGCATACAGTCATAGGGCATTATGGTATTGGTATACTGTTATAATATTATTGTCGTATAGTTACCGGAGTTTCTTGTTGCTCTATGCGGGTTATCATTTGCCCGTGGCCATCGCGAGCGTCATTATTAAAAATATAGCGTACTAATATTTAGTTACTATACAAATATGTGATATAATATTATAATAATATGTAATATGGCATATGTATTATATTATTTTTATCGTGAATATACGTAATGATTGCTCTGCGCGTGGTCACTGTGTGATGTTTAAAACACACGCGCCGCTGCTATATCTTTCTGTAATATTATGAATACTATTTCGTCACAGTATATCCCTAATCAATCACGTAAACGCGTATGTACTTCTTGTATCCGAAAAAATACATATTAATTATTAATGGCCGTGTTCCATGCGGTTTAATAAGTAGTGTACACATATGCGCCGCGGTCGTAATTGAATTCTCGACCAGACGATAATATTATTATTATAATTATGATTACTGTGGGTCACAAAAACTGGGCCACCCACATGAGTGATATGACACCGTGTGCTATAATACGTTTTTTATGTATTTCTTTGGGCAAATGCCAAATGACATGAAAAAAAAAAAAATCGCTCCAAAAACAAAATATACCACTAATTTACATAATTTATTTAGTTTTTTTCTTGCGCATATTTTTTCGGTTCGCTTTAAATTAGGTCGATATGTGCGTACATATCATATCGAACGAATAAATTATTCGAACGATAAAACATTGCAATAAATGTTATAAGTTTGTCATAAATTAACGTTTTTATAGTTTTTTTTTTATCTACCCTTTACGTTCGATTATTTGAATATATGCATATTTTAAATATTTTTGACTAGATTAGACTGCGATCGTTTGAATTCAGATCACGAAAAAATTGTTGATTTACGATTATTTAAACGGCATACGCCATTATCGGCGGGAATAAAAAAGAAAAAAAACAGTCACGAACTCCGGGATATTTCCACGTGGTTAATTTGATTATTATAATGTTTTATACGTCGGGGGGAAAAAAATCCATTTAAACCGAAGACATATGTCACACGTGTAATAATAACATCTCGGACTAGATACCGTAGTACGAAATCGTACTCGCGAAGATACGGTTCAACGGTAGAACCGTACACCGTACCTACACGTAAGAAATGTAACGTTAATGGAACAGCGGCCAACGCATTAATATATTTTTATTGTGAACCCGCGTGCGTCTTTGACGAATGCAAGGGCGGAAGAATATCATAATCGTGCAGGCACTTATACCGCTCTGCACAAGTCCATTAATCAACCGGCTAGAAGATAATAAATAAATTCAATTATTTCTGGTCCATTTGTTGTGTACGGTGGCCGACAAACGTCAGTCCGAGCGCAACACAATATAAACACGAGCTACATGAAGGTATACGAAAATATTCACTACCATTAACCATCTCGCGCATGACCCGACGGCTGTTGAACGGACTCCGGGCTACTGTTTGATTAATTTTTTTTTTCCATCTTATCCTCGTACGCACGTCTTATGTGGTACGGTTGAGAGTTTTTTCCCCCATGTAGTCGGTGAATAATCATTTCGTTTAAACCGATTACGTGTATTTCAACACATTATGTACTCAACTATAAGTACACCGTAACATAATGTGTATGTTCATGTATTATATTCGACTCGTATAACATTATGATATATAGTTTGCGCGTGACAAATCGATAGGTTAAATAATGTCCAGGCGCAATACATGCCTACACACAAATGAAATGTTTCACTTTTCTAACGTTACCGATTTTATGTTTCAGGAAGTGTTGTCTATACTGTTTCAACTGTTCGACAAAGATAATGAAAAAGTGCTCAGGCAGGAGCAATGGATACAATCGCTCAAAGAGAGACTGCTGTAAGTATGTTTTACTATAATAAAAATGTTTCATACTCGTATATTCAGTATAATATTATAATGTTAGCTTTACGAATAAGTGAAGGTGATTAATTTTTCAACTGCATAATTGAAAATCGCTAAGTACGTTGAATAAAGAAGATAAGAACCTGATATTATTACCATATACCGGGTTGTTGATCTTGTAAGACAATCTCTGTATTATATACTTGACCACGTGACTAAATCTTCTCGGTATTTTCCAAGTATACATATGCATGAGATACAAATTGCAGATAAATTTACTAGTGTAATTTACTGAAAACTTGTAAATTAAATAATATATAGCTAATCATATTTTATCTTTTACCCCTTTTTCTATCGTGTTTTATAATGATAATGTCAATCCTAGGTGATTATGTTTTGCATAAAGAATATGATTAACCGGTTACCATAGTCAAATTACGTATAAATCCAGAAAAAAAACTATCTTATACGCATTTAAACATGTACTTAAATAAAAATAAAATATATAAAAACATTGAACACGAGTCAATAATAATTGCAGATATGAAATACATTTAAACAAAAATATGTTAAATACGTTAATTTTATTATTGTAGGTACGATGTATTTCGTATTTAACATTTTTTATGGAAATCAATCATTTACTGTGATCTCAAAACAAGAAGAAAAAAAAATTTAAATAAAAACAATTAAAATATAATAAAGTACAATTAGTATATAAAATAGTAAATAAATAAATTATGTATTACAATGTAACAAGGCATAATAAACATTCGATTTAAAGACTTCACGAGACATAAAGAAAAAATCAACAAAATTTGCTATTTTATTTGCTAACGTTAATACTCGTGGAAAATATGAAGCTGAGCTATAGTTAGAGGTAAAAAATGGTACAAAATATAATTTATTTAACCTGAAATTGATTTAACTTGTATAAAGTCCAGCCATTGATAGTAACTCAAGGCAATGTACGATACACATTTAGCAAATCATATAAAAACATTAGATCGCTGACTTTTTTTCTAAGTTCACAATATGTAGATAATACTTAGCTGGGTATATTGCAGAATATGTAAGTCCTTAGATATATCAATATTTAATTTAAAGGTAGCATTATAAGGGGACCAAACTAAAGAGCCCAACTGAAGCTTAGATCTAACGAGAGAAAAATTTAACAATTTTTAATTATTGATATTTTTAAAATCTTTAGTATTTCAATTTAAAAAACCTAAATTACTAAAGCTTTAGTAACTGTTAAATTCATAAGTCGAAAAAAGGATAGATTTTCCTCAAATATTATTCCCATATATTTTATGTAATCCACTCTGTTTAAAATAGTATTACCCAATTTATAGTTAAAGAATATAGGCTCTTTTTTACGTGAAAACAATATAACATGACAATTATGTATAGAGGTAACTCATTTAACTTACTCCATTTATTAAGGTTTTCTATGTAAAGCTGTAGTTTAATACAATCATTCTGTGAATCTATAACAAAAATACTTTAGCATCATCAGCAAACAATAGAACAATTATAGGGGTGTCGAAGATACTAGATAAATCGTTAATAAATTAAATGAATAGTAGAAGACCTAAATGAGATCCTTACGGTACCTCCGAGTATACTTTAATATTATACGAGACCACAGAACGCAATTTGTAAAAGTAATTTTTACCACTAAAACATAATTACTAATTACTATAAATATTTAACACGTTATGAATAAAAAGTTAACAGTTTTCATCTAAGAAAAATATATCTTACGGGTTTTTTTTTTATTTTTTCTTATAAATATAAATAAATTATAACAGTTTTTTTATTTTCATGTGTTAGTACTAACCTGTACACCAAAGATATAATAATTTTAATAAAAAAAAAAAAAATTAAAATTAAATTAAAAAAAAGAACCGGATGGGCCTCGCTCTGCTGTACACTTGGGGGTGGAGTGCGACTCTTCATAGGATAGGTCATTATAATGGATTTGTTAAATTTGAATTCAATGATAGGTATCATTGTATACGAAAAACGATTCTGAACGGAGATGATGTGTTAGTCTAGAATATAATACATTGTTATTTATAAATATTGTAATAAGTATATTTTATTTTGAAACGAAAACGAAAATATGTCAAAATACTTTGAAAACCATGTATAGAAAACGTCAATATAAAGATTTGGTGAAAATTTCAAGTTGTTGCAGTTTTTCGTTTTTGAGTTAGAGCATTTAAAAAAAAAACCGATATCTTTGTCAGTCTAGAATATTATACATTATATTATATTTTACATGTAATTTTATGTCAATATTCGCTGTTCAAACGCTTATAAAAAAAAATTGTACCTATGGATTTTAATAATTTTTGAATAACATTAAGAACTACTTCTGTGGAATCTTCTATTAAATTTTCAAGTATTTTATCACCGATTATAAAAAAAAATGTAAAAAAATCGAATATTTTAAATGCCTATAAGTGGCTTAAAAATCAATATAATATTTTGAAAAAAATATGACATAAAAGAAATACCAATGTTAACAGCTGGTAGAAATTTCAAAAATCTGCGACTTATACTTTTTGAATTATAACAAATATTTAAAATCGTTAGAGAATAAATCGCTATTTTATGCAATTTCGTAAATATTTTAATTTCAAACAGTCATAAAATTTTTTCCTTTAATTCCGGTATAAATTTTTTTAAAGATTTTTGAAGAGTAGCTTATAGATAACCTAGTGTTAAAATTTTGAACATTAAGTATGAACAGAAAAAATTTTATGAATTTTTATCTACATAATAACTTGCAAATTATCGTGATTTTTACATATTTCGTATAAATTGGAACTTTCAGCACTTATAAAAAAAAATTGTGACTTACGACTTTCGATTTTTTTTTATTAGTTAAGGAACAACTTATAAGAAACCTTGTATTAAATTTTCAAGATTTTCTGGGCAGCCAAAAAAATTTTATCGTTATTTAAAAAAAAAATACTTAAAAAAATTGAAAATTTCAATCGTCTATAAATAGCTTAATAAAAGTCAAAATACTTTGAAAATTTAACGGTGTATAGAGAACGCTAATCTCAACATTTACTGAAAATGTCAAGTATTTACATCGATTAGTTTTTGAGTTATAGCAAAATAAAAAATTTGATTATGTCGAAAACTGGTTTTGCGTAAAATCTCCCGTTTTCCCAAAATTTTTTAGGGTTTTTCCCGTCGTATTTAAAAAATATTGAAAATTTTTTACTTTTGACCCCCCAAAGTACCAAATAGATTCACTTTCCTTTCAGAAAAGTTGCTACGTAAGGCAATCGAAGCATTTTTACTGCCCCAAATCGTGTCGACAGACACAAAAATAAAAAAAATAAAAAAACACACATCATTGTAAAATCAATACATTCTTCACTCCGTTCAGAATCTAAAATTATGACAAAATAAATTGCGTTTATTGTGTATAATAGGTATATGTACGTAAATAATTGTATAACAAAGTGAAATTGATCATTCGTGTGCATAACTTGCATGCGTATAATGCCAGTGATATAGTGCACATTTCATTACTCTAATCATACATAAGTTATCTTCTCGTAATGTATAAAGTAAAATGTAAATTTAAAATCCAATTAAAGTAATTAGGAATGTGTATCGTTTATACCTTCATGTACAATTTACAATTATACTGGATTCACAGTTAATTAAAACAGATGTAACTGAGGCTGATGGAGTTGCGTGGTCGTAGATATATTTTTGCATTTTATTTGTGTTTTATTTTATTTTTCTCGTTTCCTTTGGTATGCAGTATGCATGCTACAGGCTCGATGCCAGTTTCTGTTTAAATAAATGTATTTTGCACGGAAACCAGGTGACACGAGTCAATGATATTTGCATAGTAATTAATTGTAGGTAAAGAAAATAAGATAATTGTCTGATTCATATTCAATATAAAAACATCCTAGTATTCAACGAGAATTAACAGGTAGAATTGTTCAATGTTAATTCTGGATATTCAACATTAATAGAGTTGATTTTATATTTAAATTAACAATTATAAAATGTCATAAAAATGTATACCTTTTTATGTATTTATATAATATATGGTTATCATTATACTTATTAGTTTTTTGTTGTTATTTTAATTAAATTTATTTAATAATGTAATATAATTTTTTAAATATCTTTATTTAGATTAACATATGACAAAAATATGTATAATAATACTTAAATTCAAGTTTGCTTTACCTTTTTCTGCGTTCAATCGTTCGAAGTTTATAAATATACTACGTGTCGTAAGAAATTTAAAAAAACATTATTTCAAACTCCATTTCATTATCAAAGTATGTTTTATTTTATACTTTTGATGTTTAAATATATTTGATGAATATATAAAAATTATTAGTTTTAACTAGACATACCGTTATAATAAAATATAAAATGTCTTAAAAGTATTACGTTTTAAATAAGAACACTTACGTTAATTAATAATATTATTATTATTACTAAATATAAAAGTACCACGGATTATTGGTGAGACTAGCTCATTTTATACTTAACATAATAATTATATTTATAATAATGTTAAAGTGGACACATATAAAAATTATTGTTATATGTGTTTACTTTTAAATGTATTATTGATTTTCAGATAATTAATTATAATTGAAATTATTATTAGTTCATTATATTAATTTTAAAAATCCTTTGATAAATAATATTTTAGGTGAACATTTTTAGTTTAAATAATTTATATTTAATTTCGTTTTCCAATAAATAACCATATCGTATTGCGTTGATTGAAAGAGTGTGTATTTTCTGTTGGTTTTTGTCTTCATATCTACGTTAACAATCATGATTATTGTTTTTTTTCTTTTTATAGATTGAATAAATTAAAATTAAAAAGAAAAAGATTCTTTTTCAATTACTTTTTACCCTAGTTTGATTTTGGCTAATTAAAATAAACAAAATAATAATTAGAATGATAAAACAAATAGTGCTGAAAAAATTATTTAGTTTTACAGCTTACTTCATTCGAGCATGCATATTAAATCGCTAATAATATTATGACAATATCACATACGATGTGCTTAATATTTAGGATTGCTACTTGTAAGCAAATCGCTGTTAACATGCGGCCTTACAACTAATCATACTTATCAGACTGCTTTGACTTGTGTCCAAGACTATAAGACTACTGTGTGATGTTTCCCACGGCATTTATTATGTATACCACAAGCTGTTTTCAAGATCGAATTCTCCGATAACCGTGTCGCGAACTAATGCTTAGCAGGTGGTTTTATTTTTATGCTGTTTGGTACATACATTTTTTTCATAATGTAACAGTTGAAAAATCATTTCATATCTCAATTTTACGTGTTGAATATTTGTGATACCAAATGTGTTCGAAACAATTATAAATATTGTTTTGATTAATTGACGACTGGCGTTTGGCAAAGAGCAATGATTTATAAACTCTTTGTAATTATTATAATACTACTTATGTATATTATACATAACACATAACGTGACTGTTTACCAGTTTTGAAATTGTTCTTCAAAGCTTATTAAAACATAAATTTAACTAGTAAAAGTTGTTTTATATGACTGAAATTATAATTTTAAATTTTATCATTCGCATTTCTTGCTATTATCAAGTTTTTGTTTGATAATTTTATTACAATTGCATTGAGTGGAATCAACAGTTTCATATTTTAAACATCAGCAATAATATTATAACGTGGACACGCGAGCGGCTATCGTTTCGATGAATATACAGCATATAAACGTATATCGTTTCTAACTGTACACGTTGTTATTACGTTTTTCTTTTATAATAATTATTAATCGCTCTAATTAGTTGTTATCACGATGTCTCGAATGCGACTGACTACAGCAGCAGTGCCGGCGACGGGAGTCGAACCGGTTGGTGGTTTTATTTTTAATACCAATCAATGAATTACAATGTTTCGAAATAGATGCTCGTCGAATGTGCGTAGAAAGCGATCAACAAAAATAACACACTCGTGTATCATGATTTAGGATTTAATTTTACGAATTCATCCGGAACTGAAGAACTAGTTGTGTAAGTGTATCAACGATAACGTATAAATCATCTTTTTGTTACGGTCCCAACATCAGCATGCGGTACGCGGCGGATAAACGAAGAGTAAGTCTACAGATAATTCGAAGTGTAATGGATAAGCAAAATATAAAATAAAAAAAAAATATATTAAAACCACTACACACTGATGTAACGTATTGTGTTCCGATCGGTTTTGAAAAGTATTCACGAGTTATTAAAGCTATTCGCTGAAATAATTTAGATTGATTTGGAATGATTCGCAATCGCAAACGTAATTGAAATGATACGCGAACTAAAGTCAAATATTTACGATGCAGGTATTTATTACATTTATGTATTGAACAACTGCAGTGCAGAAAATCTTACGATACGGACATGTGCAACGTAGGCGTTAGTAAATTATAATAATTTAAAAAATCAAAATATAGAGGAAAATAAAGTAGAAAAAAATTCAAAACACGAAGACCATTGATTTGCTTGCGTGATCGTCCGTATTTTTGGTCGGTTTCTTTTATCCTTGAGATGATATAATGATAATAATATGAATAGTTTTTGAATATATGCCCGGCAACGCACGTCTCATTGACGAGACCGTACCACTTATCATTAACACTAGTTCGTAAACAAGGATAATAATTTGACACCTCGGACTTACGGAGCACGGCGGCAGCGATGCTCATGACAGAACAGGATTCTTTTGTTTCTGAATGTGAAAAAAAATTTAAATAATAGTATTAATAATAATAATAGTCATACGAGATCACGCCTTATCCCGCTTTTGATCTGGTCGGAAACTCGGTACATCCAATGCCCGGGACCGAATGCATATAGGTATTAATGCGTTTATTAAAACTTAAACTTGTGCGCCGGTCGATGTGTGGCAATCTGTTGCAGTTATACCGGCACTCCCTATTGAGAAACAGTCACCCGCGATGGCGTTTATTGCGAGCGCACACGTGCTATTAAAAACGTGAAGATTTTCAGGAATATTGCCCAACCACCGTGGGTATTATATCATTACTGGTCTAACATCTATGTGAAAATTATCGAAATCACTTCAAGATCTCCACATCAGCAGCGTTTCTTTCTCATGGGATAAAATGTCATTCGTCGAGATGAAACGAGACGTCACTTTAAAAACCGTGTCACAGAATATATTATTATTTTTATTATTGTTACTATTAAAAGTAACAACCGCGAAGGCAAAACATTCTAAGTTCGAAATAGTACAACATCATAATGTCAAAAAAAATAATATACGATATTGATTCTAAAAATGGTTAAGAAATTATTTCGTAATTATAAACTATAATCACAGAAAAAATTGAAATTTGGATTAAGTATTTATTGCTACAGTGAAAAATTTTACTATTTATGGAACAAAATTACGTTTACTATCATAGTTCCAGTATAAGACATTATTTTTTGTGTGGATCGGAGCAGTCTTAGAGCCAATGAATAGAAATATCATATGATAATAACAATCATATTATCAAACATTATAATATTATATTATGTTATCATATTATAAGAACAAACGCGTATCGATATGATTCATAAATAATGGATAAGAAGTTATATATAATATAAGTAATAAATGAGACCACGTATACCTATCAATATCTACGGATATTTTTTCTTATAAGATGCAGTTGTTTTATTTTATAAAGTATGTATGAAATAATAATATTTCATATCATAGTTAAGCAAAAAAAAATAAAAAACGAAAACTATCAATTGCTGATTATTTTGTGAGTGAATAAATAATTTTAAGTAACACTTCATTTTTTATATAATCTATATAATATTTATAACAATTATATTATTAATAGTAAAAATCATCGTGACAGTAATATTAATAATGATAATAATAAAAATGGGAATATCAAGTTTAATACGATTATGTGATATAGTAAAAACCTAATGAATAATTGAATAATGAACAACGAATAGATAAATAATGAATAATTGTAAAACATTAAAACGATGAATAAAATTAAATAAGAATAATCAAATGAAAAATAACTTTTTAACCAAATAATAAGTTGAACAGTTTTTAGATTCTGAACGGAGTGAAGAATGTATTGATTTTACAATGATGTGTGTTTTTTTAGATTCTGAATGGAGTGATGGAATCTATTGGTTTTACAATGATGTGTTTTTTTTTTTTTTATTTTTTTTGTGTCTGGTGACACCTTTTTTGGCAGTAAAAATACTTCGATTTGCTTATGTAGCACCTTTTCTGAAAGGAAAATGAATCTAGTTGGTACTTTGGTGGGTCAAAAGTAAAAAATTTTCAATATTTTTTAAATGCGACGGGAAAAACCCTAAAATAATAAGGGAAAAACGGGAGTTTTTACGCAAAACCAGTTTTCGACAAAATCAAATTTTTTTATTTTGCTATAACTCAAAAACTAATCGATGTAAATACTTGTAATTTTCACCAAATGTTTAGATTAGCGTTCTATATACACCGTTAAATTTTCAAAGTATTTTGACATATTTTGAGCTATTTATAGACAATTGAAATTTTCAATTTTTTTAATTATTTTTTTTTAAAATAATGATAACATTTTTTTGGCCGGCCAGAAAATCTTGAAAATTTAATACAAGATTTCTTATAAGTTGTTCCTTAACTGATAAAAAAAATCTAAAATCATAAGTCACAATTTTTTTTATAAGTGCTCAAAGTTCCAATTTATACGAAATATGTAAAAATTGCGAAAATTTGCAAATAATTTTGTGGTTGAAAATTCATAAAAAATTTTCTGTTCATACTTAAGGTTCAAAATTTTAACACTAGGTTATCTATGAGCTACTCTTCAAAAATCTTTAAAAAATTTCTACCGGACTTAGAGGAAAAAATTTTATGACTGTTTGAAATTGAAATATTTACGAAATTGCATTAAATAGTGATTTATTCTCAAACGATTTTAAATATTTGTTATAATTCAAAATGTATAAGTCGCAGATTTTTGAAATTTCTACCAGCTGTTAAGATTGGTATTTCCTTTACGTTATATTTTTTTCAAAATATTATATTGATTTTTAAGCCACTTATAGGCATTTAAAATATTCGATTTTTTTACATTTTATTTTTATAATCGGTGATAAATGTTTTTGTAACCGCCCCATAAGAGGTGCCAGTACGGGCTTGACTATGACATATTATTATACTATAGTATATTATAACATAATATTATATCGTACAAAATACTTGAAAATTTAATAGAAGATTCCACAGAAGTAGTTCTTAATGTCATTCCAAAATTATTAAAATCCATAGGCACAATTTTTTTTATAAGCGTTTGAACAGCGAATATTGACATTAAATTACATGTAAAATATAATTTAATGTAAAATTTATATATATATATATATATATATATATATATATATATATATATATATATATATATATATATATGACTGACAAACTATGTCGCTGTATGCAACTGCCAACCCATCCTAATTGAAAAATATATTTATCGTTTCAAAATAAAATATACTTTTTACAATATTTATAAATAACAATGTATTATATCCTAGACAAACATATTAACTCCGTTCAGAATCATTATTCGTATTCAATGGTATCTATCATTGCATTCAAATTTAACAAATCCATTGTAATAATGACCTATCCTATAAACTTGGTGCACTCCACCCCCAACTGTACAGCAGAGCGAGGCCCATCCGGTTCTTTTTTTTTTTATTAAATTAATGACCATCTCTGTTAGGTATAGTATAATAATCAATGATTAACTTGTTTAACATGCAAAAATTAAGTTGTATTCTAATCACTGACGACATTTATTTCAGTTTAAAATTTTAAAATAATCAACATTTAATATCCGTTTACTTCATGGTAAAATAATTTTAAATTTTAAATAAAACACATTCGTGTTTTTTTAAAATACATGGTGAGTGTGGAAATATGCTAAGGTTATCATTTAATTTCATCAAAAAAATTGAAACTATTAAAATTATTGAAAATAATTAAATGTTTAATTTTTAATTGAAAAAGCAAATTAATAATAAACATTTTTTGTTTTCATTATAACTCTAGAATTCATTCGTAAATTATAGTGTGTAATTAAGTTAGACATATTCAACACAAGCTTTATAGACCAAATAACCAAGGATAATCGGGAATAAAATTGTTTATATTATTATTTTTTTACTATTTGATATTTTTATTTATATATTATCAATTATTAATTTTTATGAAATACTCTTAGAAACGTATTTTTTCACATTAACAGTGTAGTTTTCTTTTGTTTACTTATTGTTGCACTTTCAATTTAACTATGAGAATATGAAATGTATTATGTAACAACCAAATATAATTTAAAAATAGTTTTGTAAATTATTTATAAAAAAAAAAGCATTCCTGTTACATTAAATCAATTTATGAAAATGTGTTATATTTCAACAGGGAAGAAAAGCAAGGGGACTTGGCAGAACAGTTAGAAAGCGTGGCTTACGTTCTATGTGGCGATCAACCCATAGTCTTACAAAAATTTTATCAAATATTCCAAGCAAAAGGCGTAAGTATATTGAAATAACAGCAAAATTATAAAGGTCGAAATAAATTGGTCTATAAATAATTATTGGTAAAAATACGAATAAGATGCGTTATTATATTAAAAAAATTATAATTAAAACTAAAATAGAACCATGTTTACTCGTCAAAACGGAGAGCACTTCAAATATAACAATACGTGTGTAAACGAGACTAAATATTTTTAATTAATTAATGAAGGCAATCATTGATTCATTGATAACTTAAATTCTTCAAGTAATACGTTTTTTATTTGCCACAGTCTTAGTTAATACAATTGCATACAGAGTTGGGCATGATTTGAATGAAATTTTATCTATATGATTATTTAGATAATATTTTATTCGAATAAATTATTATTCGAATGATTTTTTTATAATTATTCGAATAAAAATGTATAAGAATAATTTTCAACTATGATTATTCGAATAAAAAAATCATTCCATTAATTTTTTTATAATTATTCGAATAAAAATGTATTCAAATGATTTTTTTTATAATTTATTCGAACAAAAATGTATTCAAATGATTTTTTTTATAATTTATTCGAACAAAAATGTATTCGAATAATATTCAATTATATGATTATTCGACTACATTTCAAATATAGATATTTGAATAATATTATTTTTTTTTATTTTTGTAAACATATGGTTGGTAAATAAAAACAGTCACAAATTATAAACAATAGTTGACATTGTATTTTAAGTTACACAATCGTGAATTATTTTATTATTCAAAAAATTGTTAAAAGCGAGGGTGAAGTCAGAATTTGGCGTGGAGCCAGCAGGTGTAACAAGCGAAGACTTATAATTTTAAAAATTGAAGTTTTGCTTCATTGCTAAATTTTTTATTCAAATAATTGTAAAAAAATCATTAAAATAATTTTTGATTCGAATAAATATTTGTTCCAATAATTATCTAGATACAATTTTTCCCAACACTGATTGTATAATTGGTAACGATCAAGCATTCTAATATATTCGTAAATTAATCAACTATGTATGTGTATGTTTGTTATATTTAATACCGTTCATACCTTGCTTTCGCTAAATGCATAGATACAGCTAGATTTTATAATTACCTTAAATTGTCCGTCATTAACACAATATTATAATAATAATAATTATACTATAAAGTACCTTACGACCTATATGCTTTAATATTGAAAATAGTAAATATTATAATAATAATTTTCTACACAATGATATTGTGTTTAAATTATATTTTACTCCGACTAATTATGAATTTAATTTTGTAGGTTGAATATTAAAAAAAAAATGCATTAAATACTTGAAAATTAATACTTGTAAATTTACTTCATAGTATACCACCGAGCATACGCATAGTAACCACATAGTAACTTATTTAGCATACTAGTATTCCATGTACATATGTATCCTTATTAGAATTTAAATATGTATAATATGCATTGCTCGATTTTATATACTTCTAATACAACTTATGATAGTAATATATAACTTTTTAACTTGTGTGTTCAATGTCGGACCGTATAGTATATGCGTATGTATATTACGACATAGTTTCATTATTTAATTTAAAACCTCCCCAAAGAAATGATAAAAAGAGTATTTTTACCGTCGGAGACAATAATAATATCGTTTCCATTACTATGACTGTGAATCAAATGTTCATTAGTAATTTTAGAAATCTTAAAAGTCGATGAAAAAAATGAAACCTATTGTATGCATGTAAATAATTTGTACCAATTTGTTGTATGTGGTATAATAATCCTAATAGAATATAAATTTAAACTGTATATGCAAAATGACGTTTTTTATATCATCCAACAACGTTGCACTGTTACTTACTGTTTTACATGAGGGTTATATTACAAAATAGTAAAAGTATCTTTTTCGTGTTTTCGTATTATTGTTATGATCGTTATTCATGTACATACTTAGCCGTGATATTGTCCGATAAGACTGTTGATAGTGACCGTGACTTCGGACACATGCCAATATATAATTGTCGTGTGTCAGAACAACAGTGTAGGGCACGAAAAACGACATTGTCGTACACGATTATATCGCGTTGTCCGGTGCTATACGGCCGATTGGATTTTTTTTTTTTTATTCTTATTGGGGCCCACCCATTCAGCCGAACATGTTCGATTTCATGAATAAGTTATGTGCACATTACAGGGCATGCGATCATGTATGTTGTGTACAATCATAGATATTATGACTAATTAAAAAAGAAAGAAAGAAAAAAAAATCACAACAATTGGGTCAAATGTGTACGTTTTGTAGCGTTGCAATATTTAAATGAGTTAATGAAAAATAAAAAATAATTATAACTCAATATTATAGCATTTTGATATTTATCGTTATTTAAATACCCCGTATTCGTACATTATCGGTAATAGAACTAATTTAATCGGCTTTGTGATATTATTATAAATACTTAATAAAGCAAAGCGATCAACATGGTCTTGCTTTTTTTATTAAAAAACGTATATTAATATTCTACAGTTATAATGATAACTTTTAATATTGTAGATTTTTTAAATCATATTTCGTGTTAAGTGCAAATTAGTTTTTTTTTCGCTGGCGATTTGCCATTATTTATTACAGTCATTCGATCTATATACTTTTTCTTACATATTAGCTGTTCATAACGATTATATAATGATAACACATTAATTAAACTAATATCTCCATAAAATATAATACATATTTGTTTATTACCGAGTCGTAAACTCATTAAATAATAACTATTATTTTGTATTTATTAGATTTAATAGTAAAAAACTTGACTTTTCTTTCTACAATTTTAATCATATTTAATTAAACTCATTTTGGTTAAATTATATCGTAATTTTCATTAATAAGTACTTTGTAATATAATTTATAATAATCTACATAAAACATTGATATTTATAATGGAATTGCTAATATAATTGTAATAAGAGAAAAAAACGCGAACTAATTATACTATATTATTATACTATTGACACTTACTGCGTGATTTATTATATTTAAGCTCCGTTATAAATTATTTGGAATGTTAATTTTTACGATCTAAATGTATGAAAATGTAATCGGATAGTTTGAATTCATAATATAACATTTAAAAACGCATAAAACAAAACAAAACTCTATTGGTCGCGCAACCTGCATTGAATTATTTAAATGTTACGGACATATGAGAATAAAAATGCAACGTGTAGGTAGATACTCGTAAACCATTTCCGTTTGGTTATCATTTGTAGTAAGGATAAAATTTTAAACACTCTTAAGAAAACATTTCGCTTCGGGTGTAACAGATTTTTTACAGTACCAATGCTGGAAATATTTTGATACCGCAAGCGGTTGATAAAACACGGTCGTGTAAGTACGGATAAATATATCGTATAATAATAATAATAATTATTATTATTATTATCTCAGTGCGCGTAAAAACGTTATGGTGCGCTTTTGAAAAATTACGTCGCGTGCTTGCACTGGGTACAGCAATTTATTACAATGATCTGCCGGTAAAGATAAAAACGTAACTAACCAGAGCCAATGATTATTTATATATATATAGTATACATATTGTACACATTTATTTTATAATACGTATATAATGTGTGTTTGTGTGAGTATATAGTATAAAATATATGTTCACCGAGACAATCCAATGAGTTTGATTATTTATGATATTTATAGATAAGGGTTTACCAATAGCCGCTTGCAAACGCGAATCAAACTAAAACGAATTACACTATGGGATTCAATTGGGTATTAATTATATATTGTACCGATATCTGTGTTTTAGAAAAACACTTTTTTTCTATCTGGGGCTAGATGAGATAAATTCAAGGTATGAAACAGAATATGTTGTTCACATATTTCATATACTTACTTACACGACATAGTATACGCGAAGTACTAATTTATAGTAAGACAAGCGTTTACGAATATTATAATAAAAATAAATAATTTATAAGCTCGATTATAGGTAGATTCTGTGTATATTATCAAGCTTGCTTCAGGCTTCAGAAAAGCTTCCTATGGCTCTGTATATATATATTATATTATGTTTATAATATTTATAAAATATATAAAATTTAATTTTCACTTGGTTCGTTAAATTTCAACATTTATTTTCTATAGGTAGACACGAACAGGGTTAATTTATTTCCATGACAATAAAATAATTTTGTTTATTAATAAACAGTAAATTTAAAAATACACAGGTAATTGTTCTATACTGAGGCGGTTGAGATGATGAAATCATTTAAATGTATACTTATGAAACAGTGTTGTAGCCAGGATTTTTAGGTGGGAGGGACTAAACAATTTTTTAGTCGGGTTAGATAATAAATTCTTTGAGAGTTCACATGTAAGTGTTAGACGAGAGTTACCACAACGTTTACGATAACCACCAAAAAAAAGTAGTAATCGCGGTACAATTAATACACTTATGTATTTACCAATTACAAATACGCGTTATTCGTCAACATTTAATACCATAGTTTTAAAATATTTAAATAACAAGTAGTAGTATACATTAAAAATAATATTTTAGTACTTATAATTAAAAAATGTCCATAAGGGGGGGGGAGGTTATAGTCCTTTAACCCTCTCCTCCGTGGCTACTGCACTGGTATGGAATAAAAATATAAAAAGTGTTTCTGAAATTGATTAGGTCATGCTAGTATATGTGTACTCACCGTGAGGGCCCAATAAAGATTTGTTTAAATCTTTTTGTCTAACTTTAAAATCTTGGTTTAGAATATTAGTTTTAGAATATTATCCTAAATGTAAAATAAAATATCCATTAGTATATCTTGCAAAACGCTCGTATGAATTGAGGATTCACATAGTTTATGCGTTTGTCACGTGTTTTCGACGCTCAAGTCACCGATTAAAAATAAAGTGGTGTGATCGATTTATATATATATACTACAAGATAAACAGTGGCGATAGTTGTTTGTTGTCAGTTAACATACATGAATACACAGTTTTTTACATTGTCGATCAATAAAATGATTAAATAATAACAAAATTAAGGTATGACAGTTAAATAATCGAATTTATTGCTATACATTTAAATCATGTATTTTTATAATAAAATATGGTAATTTATCGGTAATGTCATAAGTTAGAAATAAAAGAAATGAACTACTATATGCATATTTTGTCTGAAATTTCAGTTTTTAAATTTCAGAGTAACATAATTATGTGTAATGTGTTTATATATTTACAGTATTAATTTGCACAGCCTAAACGACCCTCATGAGTTTCAAACTTCAAGCAATTCTTTTTGTACGCATAATCATTATGTAATTTTATAAGCCTCTAACAAATCACATCATAATGTAAATAAGTATGTTTCATCATTTATATAACCTACAAAAGCAATTATTTTTAGATTTTTGTTTGCACCCATACACGTTATACGGTTGATTTCTTACCATACTACTATTTGAGAGCCGCAGGCAGTACTTCTTGACCAATTAAAAATATGTCCAGCAGGAAAAAAAAGAAAGTCTGATTTTTTGCTGTAATTGTTTAAAATGTATTCACCAAAGTTGATAATTTTTTAATTTTTTTTAGAAGGTATTTGATCTTTGAGGCATATTTCATTTTGAAATCGATACGTTCAGTTAGAATTAATTAGAAAATATAAAAAATTAAAAAATTATATTCATTAATAACGGTTGAAAATAATTATCAAAATATGCTGTATAGAACATCATCAAGGTTAATTCTTCGTATATGTTTAAGATATTTTCAAATAAATTATAGGTAATTATTTATTCTCCGTTTAAATATTTTGTTTTAAATAATAACAATTACAAATCTACTACTAATAAAATTTAAGTATAGATTAAAACAACTAAATTACCATGAAATTATCACACAATTGACTATTTGAATCTATGCATAAATTACATATTATCAGTTAAACACGACTTGCCAATACTGACCAAAAATAGATCAACGTTCTTATTGCAATCAACAGTTTATGGGAAGTAATAATTTGTATATAAAAATATATGTATTAATGTAAAAATGGAAAATGAGGAACAGGCTGTTTAAAATATTTGTATATCCATATTTCAATGAAAAATACAGTAATGCTCAAGATAATTCCGAATGATAGGACAATGAATGCTATTTCGAGATCTCTGACAGAAAAAACCTTAGATGTATCGTAGTCTTTGGGATTGATTGGTTTATATTTATCAAATATGTACTTGGAAACATCACCGTTCCACTTAAGAACTAGTCCAGCCTGATCTATCCACGACAGTAAGATATTGATTCTTCTTTTGTACGGCGAATCTCTAAACAAAAAAATATATTTAGTTTTTAAAATTACTAAATGGATGTAACGATTTTGTGATTTAATTTTAACACAACCTATGAACCACGTATGATATGAAGTACGACATCAGGCATTCATTCATTGTGTGTAGTACACGTGTGTTGTTTTCGTTGGCAACAAATAAAACATCTTTAAAATGTTCCAAGTTGAAGACGTTTACCCGCTCAAACCCAGCAAAACGTCCGTCCGAATTATAAATATCAATTTCATTGGCCCATTTCTCGACTCGATTAGCTAGAGATTTTAAATTTGGATCACTGATCAGTATTTCCTTAAAACTAATACTAGATGTGCGAATGGGTAGTTCTGACTCCTCTAGATCCTTAAAAGTATTGATGTCAGGATAGTGCATCGGAGTGCTTAAAAACGTAACTAGAGAACCCTGTAAAATATTCGTCATCGTTTATTGTTATTTATTGCGTAGGTACGGACACCCATCATCGTTATAACACTATTGCAGTGGATATAATCGAAAGAAGTAGGTGTATCGGTGATTTTCGTCGTATTACAATAGAATATAATAGTCACCTGGAAAGCATTCAGAATGACAAGTGTAAAAATCAAACAAAACGCGGTCAATATCCTCTGACAAGAGTAAGCGAAAATCTTATCCGTGGGTGCTCCAATAAA
Source organism: Sipha maydis (assembly GCA_034509805.1). Classification (NCBI taxonomy): domain Eukaryota; kingdom Metazoa; phylum Arthropoda; class Insecta; order Hemiptera; family Aphididae; genus Sipha; species Sipha maydis. Next base: position 8,264 of record JASXSY010003497.1, on the reverse strand, counting down.
CATACGGTATATTTCCAGTCCTAAGTTGCACCCTGTAGGTCTCGGCCGCCGTGAATCGATCGCTGTAGCCACGTAGTATATGACTGTAACTATTATGCACGTGATTACCGTCATCATCCAAACTTCCCTTTGAAAACTCATCAACACGGTCATCATTGGTGGAATAACACCAGCTTTGGGTGAAAGCAAACACACCTTATCACTTGTTATCTGTTTGGGTGTAACGGACAATGCAAATAAATATATTAGAAAGTTACAACATTACGATTACAAATTTACGATTTGCATTTATTTTTTGGATCACCGATTAGTAATTTACAGTATAAAACATAGTAATATGTAAAATTGTATAATTTATTGTGAACAACGTTGTCAATATTTTTTAATCCGTATGGTACACGTTATAATTGTTTTTTTTTCCTTTTATTGATACGACCGCTGAAAATGTACGACAATTTGTTTACGGTGAGCGTATTTAATAGTTTCATAATAACGTTTCTGTAACGTTAGTTATTAGACTCGAGCCGCAGTGGTCGTAAAATATGTTTTTACTGTGTTTTTTTTTATTTTTGTTATTATCATTCAAACGTAAATCTGTTAGTAACATATACTATACTCATTACGTCTGAAATTCAAAAAAGATTTTACTCGTTTTTAGACATTTTAGCGAGTCATAAATTATGATTTCTGTTTTACGGTGATTTTTACACAACTCCCTCGAGGGCACCCGTAGTATTTATTATTATTACATCGGTATAACATGTACGTAACTAGCAACGTTTATAAAATCATAGATGACCTAATGGCCTATGTTTTTTTTTTTTTTATTATTTTTCTGAAGAAAAAAAATACTTGTCATCTAACGTGTCTCGTGAGCTCGGCCGGGTAACAGTTATAGTCTTTCAGAAAATGGCCGTTGACTGAAATGTCGGCAAAGCCGTCGACTACGCCGGCAAATGTCCCGTAAGTCTTGTTACCCTTTCGCTTGTATCCGTAAGTGATTCTACCACTGGGCGACGGATCGGAAATGTAAACCGGCGTAGCGTTCATTTTGGCGGCCAGGACGTCAGCGAACGCTCCGTCTTGCCCGATGTACACGCCGCCTTCCGTCGGGACCACTGTCGGTATTCGTTTGTTGATGACGATTCGGAACGGTAACCGGTGAAGGTTTTTAATCCGCGACTGCAGTATTTCCGGTATTCGTTTCAGTGACCACAACGGTATGCTCGTGAACTGACCGTCAATCGTGTGGCGCACGAACGGATCGAGAAGTTTAATCGTAGTCGGCGTCACCACGATCACCCTGAAAATTAACGAAAACGCTTTCTTTCACGGCAAAAATGTGTACAACTATAATAATTTAGAAATAATAAGAACTGTCAACACCGCGTTCGGTATTGGTAATTTCGTTTCAGACTATTGTAGACGTTTTGTTATCACCGTCGAATCGCTAATAAATTGCAAAAGTATATATTTCAAAAAATTATCGATTTTTATCGAAGTATAAAATGTCAACAAATTGTTAGTTCATATATCAACTTGACATACAGAACGATAATACTATTTTGTCACTCGATACTTGGTCACGGCGTCGTCGTCGGTGACGGCGCGTGAAAAATGTTTGCCTATTCGTTGGACACACAATATCATCAGATCAGTTCGATATTGTCATCACGGAATTCATTGTGTTTGACATCCGTAACTCTCGCGGCGTGTTCTCGAGCGAAAAGTATCAAATCAAAAGTAATCGAAACGACACAGCGCGGTGAAATTTAAATTTTTCATCACGATGTCGATCTGACGTTAATGCTCATTCAGAAGTGACCCCTTCGATAATGTGCTGTGTACGTGGATACAGTTTCACTCGTATTGTCTACAAATATAATAAGTACCTATACAATAATATACGTACGACCGTGTTGCGATTATCAGACGGTCTAAGAAAATCATCCGTATACGTACAAACGGGCATATATGTTTTCGGGTAATACACGCGTACCTGTGCAGTACACTCCCGTGCACATCACTCATATGGACGTGTCTCGCGCGTGCAATTCCCGCATCATTAAAGGATTTAATTTATGATATCGAGCTGCGCGCGTTCGGTAAACCCGTGTTCCGTCGTTTCCGCTCTGCCCACTCGCTGCACACGCTGCACGTCGTCATATTACAACACGCGCATCACGTAATGTTACATCTGCAGCGATTTATCTGCTCGTCCGTATCACGTGTGCACGCGCGTCTCCGGGCTTATTCAGCGTATTGCTTTATTGTAAGACACAATACGTAAAATATACAAGCACATCATCCGTTCCCAAAACGACGATAATAATTTAATATTATTCCGGTTTTCTCTCCGCGCTAATGTCCGCGTCGTTAATTTCCCGCCGCACTGCATTTGTACACCCGTGTGCACCCCTCCTCTCCTCATCAATCTTGTAACTGCCTACCTAGCTGTCCATGTCCACCTACCTACAGCGTATACGTCTACCGGGGGCCTGCCACGGCCGTCCGCAGCAGTCGCCGATACGAACCGTTTCGTCAAACCTCCCAGGAACTCATCAATTATTAAGTCGTCGACGAGACTAATAAAACAAATCCGTGCGCGCGCCAGTCCACCCACCTCGGGGAATCACGTTTCTCTTGGCAAATACGCGCACTACGCTAATATGTTCGAGTTAAACACTCTACACGACGACGACGACCGCAATGCATCACGTTATATATCCGCACGGGACACGATGTTGATATTTTTCCGAGCACGCGCGCTACCACGTCCGAATCAGACGACAACGTGGAGGGAGACGCAGCCGAAGAGACACGCGGTCGGTCGTCGTCCGCTCGTGCCACGGCGCTGAAAACCGACCGACTGGCCGTGTTCGTAGGACGATAGTTTGATAAAATCCTATCCGTTCGCCAGTACGAGAGCCGAAAAGTCCGAGTCCGATTAACGACCCGTAACCTTAGAACTCTATAATCTTAATAGAACGTCGCCAACAGTTTCACAACAATTGAAAAAATTATACAATATAACGTACGATGACGATCTATGATCGGAAAGCCTCCGAAACGTCCTTTTAGCCGGCCGTCCGATTTGCCCACCTCGAAATATGCATACGTTCCTTAAACGTTTTTGCCACGATTCGGGCGACATTGGCGCGCGCTCGCCTACGCGGTAAAATTATGTATCGCCTACAACGGAAACGGTCTCGCACACTCGTCTCAGTGCACGTCACTTTTCCGTTACTGTTAAATGTAATCATAAGCGAGTGAATCTTTACTTGTGCTTAAACCAAAGCGTTTTATGGTGTACACTGAGCAAGACAAACAAGCGAGCAGCTGCTATTGCATACTTGTAGATGGACAGATCGCGCCACGCGGTGTATACTATATGTCTGGTAGTCGGGTCGAACTGACGGGCCACGATCACGTAGTAAACGTCCGTGTCCCAGAACGTGCGGTTCAGGCTGACCAGTTTGGCGAACGAGTCATGTGCGGTCCACGGGCCCGGACCGTCCCGGAACAGGACGACGTAACGTGACCGCGGCGGTAACAGGGACGTGGTGTCGTAGTGCATGGAGTTAGCCGGCCGCGCGCAAACAGCAGGCAACAAGCGGCCGGCAGCATCCACGGTATCCGCGGTGGCCGTTCCGTGGTGGACGTTAGCCAATAGGTGGTCTACGTCCACCGAGTACACGGGTTGCTCTTGGCCATTGGACTGCAACGCGCGCAACAAGCGGCGTGGTGGGTCGTCGTCATCCGGCCATACGCTGCTGGTGGCCACTACCATTACCCCTTCGCTCAACCACGACACACTCCGCTCCAGCGCCAATATTATGCCCACCACCGTGTCTGTTGTCGTTGTGTTGGTCCGCGGTCCATCGTCACCACTGATGACTCGTATCGGTCCCAGATGTCCGTTGACCCCGTTGGCCACGAAAAATGTCAGCTGCAACTATTATTTATTTTACACCGTTAGGACAGCACAGCAACTTGATTTGGTATGAAACGTGTATCAACGTAGTTTGAGTAGAGAACTTAGTGAGAACATTGAGAGTTCGTACGAGGTCGTACTTTTGACTCGTAATACAATTCCGAAGTTACAAAAGTATTAACCAACAACTCCTAACATTTTCATATATGTGATTAGAAAATTACGTTTTTAAAATTCTGCGTTTTTTGTGTATGGGTAAAAAAATATGCGAGTTAAATTAAAGTATGTGTTGTGAAAAGTGAAGCTATTATAGATATAAAACTTATAATTCTGAATGTCGAATACATTTTTTTTATGTACAAAAGAATTAAATATTTTTATTGTTTTACATTTTACATTGTTAGAGTATAATAATGTATTTTTATTAAAATAGTTTATTTGTTACAACGTTAGGGATGGGAATAGGTTCGCGTATTTTTCTTAATTCTTGCAAACCCTAAGATTATACTCCAATTACGCCACTCTAGTAGTGATCAACTTCAAGTCGGATATCGAATAAGACGAAAATATCTGTCATAAATATACAAAATTCGATTTACTACTGCCACCGCAAATTATTCATTTTATGTACGAATATCGTCGAGTATATTATAGCACTTGATACAATTTTCTGAAACGGATTATTATTAGCTTGTTCCATGTGACACCTTATTGCACAGTTTTTATTGAATCGAAAGTGTCACAATGATATTGTTACGAATCGGGTTTTGTACGTATATATAAAATTAAAAGCATAAGCTACGAGTCGTGCATTTAAGTTCACACATGAAACATGTAAAATATATTGTACATGTAAAATACTTGCCCTGAAGCCGGAGCATTATTTATTATAATTTATTATGTTTATAAATATGGCTAATACATTATTGGAAGAGTAATTTTTAAAATTAACGGTATAGTCGTTCCTCTTTGTGTCATCTCTAATTCAAGAGTTGTGCGAATAGACGATTTATGATGATGTATAATATATGACTTACTAAGACAATATTTATCGCCATTATATACTCTGAAACGTTCCCGTTGCAATGTTAACATCGAATAATGAATCCTTAAAAATAAAATAAAAGTTCATTATGGAGCCCAGCAATTTTTAAAATATTCAATGAAACGAACTACATTACATTGACTAGTTTATTATACATTTTTTTGAGTTGGGGAAGATTAAATTAGATTGGGTGATTAGAGAGATTAGTTGGTTTTAAAGGGCTAATTTAAATTAAATCAAAAACAATGATATTCATATTTAATGAGGTCAATCTAGCTTATTACTATTACTACATTTAAATTATGTTAAAATATAATGATACAAAATTATGTTGCGATTTGAACCTAATAATTTTCGATTATAAAATTTTCTGGATGTGCCTTTGTATTCAAAATGTCCACCTTGATTATGCTTATGAAAGTGACATTATTGATGTTAAATTGTTAATAATATACCAAATAGATTTAATATTAAATTATTGATAAGTAATTAAAACGAAATTTCATGTTTTTCTAATTTCAGCAAAATAATTATTTTTGGCAAATTATTTTGTTCAATGTGGTGTATACATATTTAACTGAATTTGATGTTTCGTGTTTCAAGTAGATAATAATTAGCTTTATTTGATCAAAAATAATTTTATTTTACTCCCATATACTATTATTATTGTTATACCAACTTTATATGAAATGATGGATTGATGTTTTAAAACTAAATACGTACCTCAAATAATATTTTAGAAGTTATTTAAAAATTCCGTTAAAAATATTAAAACGCATATAATTTAGAAGAATAAAAAAAGATTTTATCATTTTCCAACTCAACAGGTGCGTCTGATGGTTCACTAGTCATTGCAATTCGTTAAGCGCGTACATCTTGGAAGCGGTATACATTGTCACATACAAATAAATCGATCCAAAAGCAGTTTCTAACGAGGCGATACCGTATTTCAGTTTTTCTACCCTGTTTATTAAAATAACATGTTACCAAAAGTATTGAAAACGTTTCACGTACATTGGTGTTGCTATTATTGGGGCAAACGGAAAATCTAATATAAATATATTATATTATACAGTGACAGTTCAATCAGTAGAGGTATATTATACATGTACTATAGTATTATTATAACGTTATTGATGAGTGTTCTTTTTTTAATTGTCAACTTAATCCGTAATTTACGTAGTAAGTTTTTTTCAGACAAACAGTGTTGTAACGATCTAGTATATTATTTTTTAATTTCAAACATAATAAATTGATATTTCATGATATTATTGATATAGTTGACAGCGATAGTAAAATAACAAACGCATAGAAAAATAAAAATAATAACGACATTTTGTTTTCAAGTTTTTTATTATTACAAACGTAATATTTTGTAATATGATTTGATGTTTTTAGAAACTAAATTGCTTAGGTAGATGATTTTGAATTAACTATGTTATGTTACATATCTGATCCTACGCATTCAGTATTTTTTTATCTAAATGACTCCTGCCATTTGAATATTAATATTTTTATCTGATATATCCACTTAATGATTGAGAGAGTTGAAGTGAAGGAAAGAAATAACAATACTTTTAATATATATTGAGCTTTATTTTTTTAAATACTGACACTTGTACAAAAGTTGCATTAAACTTACTTCTTATTTCTTTAAAACTTCCTAAATCTATAAAAATGTATAATGTTTCTGAACGGAAGTAATGATTCGTTCCTTCAAGTGATAAATAGTAAAACTTCCGTAATCTTTAAATAAGTACCGTGCTCAAAACGAATTGAAGTTTATGTCATTATAATAGCAACAGTAACAGGTGGTAATGATGACAACATTATCACAACAGTAAATTGTCGAATGGAGTATATATGCATAACTTTTTAATGGTTGATGTAACACAAATGGTTTTATTATACGTTTAAATTTATATATTACAAAACACATTTTAATAGTAGTATAATTTTAGTCCCCCTAAATTATGTAGTTATACAACTCACAAGTCATTCTCATGTTTGAATTGCATCGCTTTTAAATATAATTGTGTTAGAAAGGTATGCTAGGACGTCGTTTATGATATCTTGATATTATAAGAATTATTATACTATCAATTAAAAATAGTTTAACTTTTTCCTTAATTACTTATATCATATTATTGTTAGTAGTGAATAAATATACTGTATTTTCATGTTCAATTGAATCAAAATACAATTGTATACACGACAAGTATACTCGTATATTATAAAATTGTGATGCATTGACGTATGCAAATTTAAATATAGAAATTAATTTCACGGCAGTAAACAAGCTTATCAATATTTCTACAATGAGTAATTATGGCTTTCCGAAAAACGATATTTTTGAACTTTGATCATTTCCACTGAAAAAAGTTATGCATCAAACGAAATTAAATCTATAAATATTTTATAAACTAAGATGCAATTGATATCATAATTGTCATATGATATTTTATGTGTATAAATTTACAAAAGAGTATACGCTCGATGATCGGTACGCAACAGAAGTATCCAAGTTTATTTTTAAATATTATCTCAAATCTTTCCGATATTATAATGATAGTTGTTATTATCTTATTCCATATGTCAAAATCAAATGTTTATTATGCATCTCAGTACCTGTAATGAGTGAAATGTACACAAATATTACATATAATTTTGTTGTTATAAGAGTATTCAATTAAAGCGGGTTTTTTTATCCAAGAGTTATGCATACATTTACTCACTGTGTGTCTTTAATTTTTTTCATATTAGATTGTTGAAAAAGTATTTCGTCTCATTGACAAGGATTCGGACGGAATTATCACGCCTTCGCAAGCAATGGATTTAATTACTACAATTACATATTCTTCCGGGTAATTTATTGTAATTTTTAGTAGAGCTAGTTTTATTAAATAGTAAGTTTATAATATATTTTATGTATACACTATTATTCAAGGTAAATTGTTAAAAAATTATTAGTCGATCAAATTTTTATTTTTCATTTTTTTTTATTAATTTAATATAATAATGTTTAGAGTTAAATCAGGGTTTGACAGTGAAAATCTGATGTGGCTGGAACAGTTATTTAGACAGACTGTTGGAGATGAAATGGAAATCAAAAGAGATGACTTCAATAAGATTTTAATAACTAAAAACGTAAGTTACATTTTAATTATTTATTCTTATTATGCGAGAAATTCCACATTGATTAACATTAAATATAAATAATATGATGTAAGAAATATATTAAATTTTAGTTATATTGACATTATTTTAATTCTTTATAAGCTACCT
>JASXSY010003496.1:0-34714 GCA_034509805.1 Sipha maydis | reverse complement strand
AATAGATAATGCAGTGTATATGTATAGGCACTTTATGCGTTAATATCATCAGATTTTGACGATATGTGTTTCACTACGATAAAATCATATCACACTACTTACACAAAATATGATAAAATTTTACGATATATGAATGCAGATGTCTACTCTTACTGTTTTAAACAAGTAGATGGATAATAAACAAACAATAATGCGTGGCCCTTAAATAAAATGATACGCAACTGTTATAAAACAAAGATTCGTATTCTGTAATAATAGTAACAATAGGAGTATGCAAACGCATTTTACGGCTGTATAAATTCATATGTATGTTATTAGGACCTATATAACATACGTATCATTTTATATCTATATTATAGGTGTATCGTTTATCAAAACGTAGAGGTAAAAAATCGAAAATAGGATTTCGAAAATTGTAAAACATTATCGTTTCTTTCAAACGTTTTAAGCGATATCATCTGGTCCGTTTGAAAGTCGTATGTATATACGAACAGTATAATATGTAGTTACGCATTGTAGAGGCATAGACGTTCATAGGTCACCTTGCTGGTATCCAGCATAAAACTTTATCGAATTCCTAATCCCGTCAGATATTTTCCAATGTCCGTTATGAATGCGGTAACATCGCGTGCCGAAAAAGCTGCAGTGCTGCCAAGTAGTTTCAGTTGCGGCTTCGTGCGTCGAAGTTTGACACAAGCGGTAGTAGTGGTAACTGCATTTTGCGGTAGACCATATCATAATATTACCACAATTTAAAATAATATATATATATATATATATATATATTATTATAAATTGCGGTTGAGTAGAATTCATTAAACGTACTATAATAATTAGAAATATCAGCTAGACGCCATGCACGAGTGAATTATGTAACGTAATAGCGTATTTCTGGTTTTGATATTTGTTCGAATATTAGATCTAAATTTGAAGTACTTGAATACGGGCGAATATTGAGTATGGCATAAGATATTAGACTGTAATAAATAAAAATAAATTAAGGAAAAAACGACCGTAATAGCGAATAAATAAAAAAATAATGATTTTTTATCGATGCATAACTAGAATGAATAATTTGATATGTATTTTTTGGAATAATTTCAAGAATTTAATTTTAATCAAGTTAAAAAAAAAATATTTACTGTTTTATCTATTCTAAGTTCCTGAAAAAAAAACCATGTTTTAGTATAATTTTGAATACATACTAAAGTATATTAAAATTATCAATTTCAGATTCGATATTTTTCATTAACAGTTAAGGTAAAATAACAATCATTATATTATTCATCTATTATTATAAACGGGCTTAAACCATATGCGTTAGAAATAAGCACACATAGTGTAGTGCGCAACTTTAAGATTCATCTTCAGGATGATTAAAAAAAAAAAAATATAAGTTACATTTACATACAGGTACGCTAAAATAATTTTAATAACAAAAATGATAATAATTATCACTAGCACCATGTGAGATAGCTACACAAATATATACGTGTACCAGGGATACTATTTTGAGTTCGAATGTAGCACTGAGCAGTACCCTAAATGGTCCACCCTTTTGATTAACGCCATTGATTTATATACGAGGGGTGGTTTTCGAGATCCAGTGGAAGCGGTGCACTATCGGAAATATGAACGAGAAAAAAACACGCGGGCCCAAAAGAGTGCACACAGGCAGTGCGGGTAGAAAACTTTACGTAAAACGGATGAAATTAATTGTAAAGTACGTGCGGCGATGAGGAGTCGAGTTGCCATTTAAATGATTGCGCCCGATGGACTACTACGGTGGCAAGGCAACGGACGAGTGAGCCACAGTCAATGTTCGCAGTGGTAGCGGTTTGAGGAACGAGAACGGTTATTTCTGCCATAGGAAATAGTGTCATAGGTATAATTATAAATACGTATGCGTATAGACGCGAAATGAAGTGGCCGTTTCTTTGCGGATGTGTAAACAAGTATAATACATGTATATGCATAAGTGTGGTGAAGAAGAACCTATGACAAACGCGCGCGCACGTCTGTGTATAGTACAGGTATACGTAGTGGAGTGAATGATGTATATATATATATATATATAACTACGGTATTCATGCATAAAGAGCTTTTGTGCTGGATAGGGTAAAGTTTGGAACAGGTATATGTTTAATACCGTAATAATACGTACGTATAAATAGATTAACACGAGAACGATTAATAAAAAAATAAAATAAAATAATAATGATGATAAATAAAAAACAATTAAAGACAGCACTCGTGGTATACTATATAATCATAATACGTGTACATCATCATGATCATCATCATCGTCATCATTGTCGTATTATTATTATATCCGTAAATATATATTTATAGGTATAATATTACTATAAACATCATTTTTAAACCCTCCTTACCGGTCTACCCGTGCGTGATGTAATAATGTATTATATACGTACCACGTACGCTCATAATACGCGTGTAGATATAAACCACTTACACTTGTGCACGCGGCTGTGCTGTGGAATATATACGCGCGTTTGATGTGAAACGCGAAATAAAAATAATATCGGGGCACGGGCGAGCCGGGGACTACGCGGCGATGATGTTTGTTGTAAAAATATAATATAATCGGGTGCGGCGAACGAAAAGAAGTGCCTACAAATCCTGTGTGCGCGCGCGAGAGTACTCGCGGCGTTATCGTACTCATATTATTATTATTATTATTATTATCATTATCATCATCATCGCCGTTGTTGTTATCATTATCATTACTGTTAAACCGCGCGCACCATTGTTGTTGCGCGCGTATAGTCTCCGTCGTTGAAAGTCGAGCACTTTTACCGTTTGCGTGTGTGCATACGTATACACAATAAGCTCGTCGCGGCGACGGCGTCGGTGACGGTGGTGCGCAATTAATCTCTTAAAAAATCATTTCCGACGACCCCTTCCCCCCACCGCGCGCCCGCGCAACACTATCAGTGGGACCCGGTGGCTGCGGCGGCGGTGGTAAATTATCATCATCTACCCGGGATTACACACGAGAAAAAAGATACCGCCACCATTATTATCAAGTTTTAACATAAAGCCAACAACAAACAACAAGAGTGTTTAACTTGTGTGTACACCTTACACAAGGGCCCGCCGTCATCGTTTAATAACTAGTAGTGCGGCGGCGGTAGTGTGCGTGCGTGCGACCGTGTGTACATGGCGCATAAGCGACGGCGGTACAGAGGAGTTACACGTCGTCGAGTTTACAACAACAACAACAACAACAACTACAACAGCACCAGCAACAACAACAACAACAACAGTTTAGCGTTGCCGCCGCCACCACCGGCACAGCAACAGCGGCGTGCAAATTATTATAATTAACGACTTGTGGAAACTTTTCCTCCGCCGTCGCCTTATAGCCGCACTCGAAATAACAATGTAGCCCCGTTGTGTTTTTGCCGGTGGTAGTCGGTACGCGCGCGTACGTGTCAACGTGTGTACGCGTGTGTGTACGCGTGTGCGCCTGTGTTTAACACGGCAGTAGATGTGCACGTGTGCGTGTTCGTGTACACGCGCGCCGTGCATGTTACACGTGGAAATATAATATGCGACCGCGAGAAGAAAGCTTCACCCCGTTCAACGCGTGCGTGCGCGTCATCAAAGATGTACACCTATGCGCCGAGAGTATCTCGCCATCCGTTTGTAATCCTGTGTTGACAACGACGACTTCTAATACGAGCCGTGGTCGTCGTAACAGTAGAAGTAGTTGTAATACTATTATTAGCGGTGGTGTAGGTAGTGGTGGTGGTGGTGGTGGTAATAAAAGTGGAAGTGACGGGCTTGAAGGAACTTTTGGTAGGGGGGACCACGATCTCAGTGATGATGAACGGGATGGCGGAGGTAAACCGTAAAACCAGAACACAATAAAATAATTGTTCGCGTTCCGCAGTGACGGGTACTTCCTACGAATTATGTACACGTATGTATACGAACACCTAGACGCGTATACACATAATAATATAATAACTCGCGCTTGTACTGCGAGGAATATGTGTGACATCTCGCACTACAAAGGTTTCACGTCTGGTGTACTCGTATGTACAAATATATATATTTGTCACGCTCAGAAGACTGTACACGCGTGTTATACGTATGTGTAAATGAGACGCTGTTTTTCGAAAAATAAAAAACAAGTGCGAGTGCGTGTGTATACGTGTTTGTAGATAAGGTGACGACGGTTACCGGTACAATTTTTAAGATAACAGATGATAGAAAGAGTAGCGTAAAGAGATCAGCGGGGGCGGTGAGAAGAGAATCCGCGAAAAACACTGCATTAGACGGTGACTCCGGTAGGTCGGTGGAAATCACCTATAGTGAGAAAGAGATGATGAGAGTGTGTGGAACAGAGAGAAAGAGAGAGAGAGCAGCTTATATATTTACGAGATATATTTATAAGAATAAATCGCTGTGGCAATTTTCACCAACGCGGGACCCGGTCACCGTCATACCGGGACGGAATAAACGATGCAACGGTCGGGGTAGCACAGGTAGGCAGGCAGCAGGTATGTAGGTATGGTAAACGTAACGAGTTTGCCAACAAATGTGGCGACGATGAGCGGTGATGGAGAAAAGTTGCGCCGCGCCGGTGGCGACGGAGAAAAACAAATATACGCGCACGGCTGCGGCGGAATCCGCGGTACAATTAACGCAACCGCCACCTCGTGGTCGTCGTTTCATGGACGCGATGGCGACGACAGCCCCGGCGTAAAAGTAATAATTATTATTGTTTCGTCAGCGTACTATCATTATTACAGCGTGTACAATGCGCGCGCGATGATGACCGTTGTTAGTTCTCTGTTGTACGTATTCTACGTGTGATAGTGTACTGCCGCTGCTGCTGTCGTTGTTGTTATTATTGTTGTTGCCATTGTCGACACCAGTGCCGCAACTACAATTATGAGGCCTCGGTTCAAAAAGATTTTAGAAGCCCTTTTAATTTTTATTGTAGCATTGGTGGGAATAGGAGGGGGGACTTAGCCACCAAATTTACCATTTAGCCCCCCCCCAATCACAAAAAAAAATTATTAAAAATATTATACCTAAATTGTAATAGTTTGTCAATTATAGAAGAGGCTTTATTTTGATTAATTAAAAAGACTAAGTTAGTCATTTTTTTCAACTAGTTAAAATTAAATTACTTTAATACAAAAACTAAATTTTAACCATGTAAGATTTTAATGAGTTAGATTAGATTATTTCACACATTTAAATATTTAATAATAAATTCAACTAGGTAGTTAAGTTACCAAGGTAATATTATTGAAAATTAATTAGTTAGTGCTCACTGCCCAGCTTTGAAAAAAGATGATTTTGTGAATAGGAAGATATTTTATAACTGCACTTACTTGAATTAAATAAATATCTATTCAATGATCTATGATATTTTTTAATTTCATTTGTCTGTTGTCTTTTTCTACGTATTTTTGATGCACCACTTTCAAGTGTTCTTGATGACATATTTTTTTAAAAAAAACCAAGAAAAATGATAAACACCGCCTCAACGCGTTGATAATATTATAATATGAATAATTCGAGAATTTGCTGATACTAGTAATACGTCTTACTTTTGCTGTAATCAAATATTGACAAATGTACTGCTGTTGGTGAGCTAAATTCTAAATATATCGATGTATGATGCACGGGCCATGTAGTGCAATATCAATGTATCATACAGTTATACAAATTACAATAACAATATTGATAACTCTGCCGTTATATTATTAATTCGTATAAAAATAAATTTATACTGGACTGTTAATAAGCAATATGCCTATCTATCACGGACGTATATACGTCCGTGCTATTCATAAATATAAATACATAGCCATAGGTATTGACTGTTGTTAAGCCAATGGAATTGGACCTTTATTTATATACACGAAAACACAAAATTCAAAATTACTGAATTCTTATATTTGATTTTACAATTGTCTTATAATATTATGTATGGTAATGGTAAAATCCTAGGCCCCCCCCCATACATACATTATGAGGCCCTTCAGGCGGTGCCTTGCACCGCCTGCACCTGCGGTAATTGCGGCACTGGTCGACACACACGTATGTATAAATGTGTACAACACACACACGTATATACATATAAATGTATAGGTATAACCGTGGTTTCGTCTACAACCAACGGCGTGGTACTATACCTGTAAACCGTGTAAAAGATCTTCAAGTTTGTAAATGCACATGTGAAACTAGACGTTTTCATTTAACTGGACCAACGGTTTGAATTTATCAAGAAAATTTAACTTTATTCCAACAACAGCCTTGGATATAAAGGCACAATATTTAAGTGACTACCACTGTTCCTTGAATTATATACTGATTCTTATTATTTGCATAAAAAAAGAATCTTTTCATGAATAATACTAAACCTACTTAATAAAAGTGTATTATTCAAATCGTATATTATGTTAATGCCATAGTTGCATTAAGTTCTACATTTTATTCGAACTGATTCAATACATACAAATATAATTAAAATAAATAATGATAAATTATCTTATTTCTGTACTTCAAATCTTAAGTGATTAGATATTTTTCCAAAATCAGTTGTTATAGAAAATGTATCATTTTACCTGTTCGTGTACTATAGAACCTAGCATAATATAGATCAATTCAGCAACACAATTTTCATTATTTTAAGTATTAAAGATCATTGGACCATTCAAGTTGTTAAAAGATGTTTTGTTTTTCTTAATTCAATCGGTTATCAATTATTATGGGTTACATTAAGTTCTATAAACATTTTCCAGTTAATATTCACGTTCGTCTACTAATTACCTACTTTTGTATACATTGAACACCAATATTGCGATCTTATTGACAATTAGACGCTGGAAAACTACACGTATATAGACATCGCAAATCAATGTAGCAATCCTCAGACCTAACAACGCAAATCGGTGTAACATGCTTCCGATCATTAATCTACTCGTATCAGAGTTCATTGCAAAAGTCAACGACTATATTAAAGTGTCCTATCACATTTTCATAAATATAAACTAAAATATAATAACTTTTAAGTATAGATTTTACTCGGACATTATAACAGTCTTCTTAGTAGACCAAATGCGTCTAGTCAAGTACATATTCGTTACACATCTGGGTACCGTATACGTGAATTTATTGTTGTAGAAATAGACTGTTGCTGTTATACTCGTATACCCCTCGAGTGCAATATATACACGCGTGTTCTTTTCTTTGTTTTTTTCGTCTTGAGTACATTTTATTATATTACTGTATACGTGTGTGTGTGTGTGTGTGTGTGTGTGTGTGTGTGTGTGTGTGTGTGTGTGTGTGTGTGTGTGTGTGTGTGTGTGTGTGTGCGTGTGCGTGTGCGTGTGTGTGCCATCGAATGTATGAGCGTACGGTGTAGTAATCATCAGTTGTATTAATTAATTTAATGAGATGCTTATTAATATAAAAAGAACTTCGTGAGGCGGTAATTGTAACGATAGCCCCATGCGTGTAGCGTGTGAAGTTGTAGTAAGAGTTGGGTTTGCATTTATAGATATACATAGTTTGGAATTACTCGTTTTATTTGTTTGGTTAATTTAATCATTCATCTGAAAACAAGTGACATCTAATCCGCATATACACATTCGCACATGTGTATATCATTCCTGTAAATCACGTACATACGTATAAGTATATCCATGTATGTGTACATATGTAGGTATGTTTATGTTTCATCCGTGTTTAGGTACTACAAAGCGTATCTAATTAAATATACAAAGAAGGGAAACATTTTTTTTTTTTTACTCTATTCAACTTCATATTAAATTTAGCGAGTGCAAGGTATATTTATTTTCTTTAAATAAGTACCATAATAATGAACGGTTGTGCAATGAGTATGTACTGACTCCTAAATAAAATAATAATAATACGATTTTTTTCACTCTTATACTCCACCGTCGCAGTTAGTTTTCGTCGATGCATTTTAAACATTATATTTTTTCTTCTTTAATAATAAATGCCGTCACATTACAAATGTCATAAGCGGAGGGGGCACGGGAATACACAGCCTGCGAGTGAAAGTCGTAGTGGATAGATGATTACCGATGGGGAGAGGACCAGGGTGGCTGGGAGTAACCCACTACCCTCGACTTTTTCCCCTAAGACCGCTACTGCTGCTGTTGAGCTAGGGGTTTGTGACTAATACGCGTTGTATTATTACTGTAGAAATGTGCCGCCGCCGCGTCATTATTATAATAACTACTCAGTATATTTGAGTTATTATTATAGTTATATTTATTATATAGTTAGGGAAGCGGGAACGAGAAGGCGAAGAGATGGACAGTTAGTTTGCGGGAGGGACAGGCCAGGAGGGTATAATATTATTATTATTATTAGTAGTAGTAGTAGCAGTAGTAGTAACAGTAGTAATAGCAGTAGTATAGTAGTGTAGCCGGGACGCATTATAAATGAATTTCGGGAATAAAATCCGTATGTCCGAAACAGAACCACCATTGCCGTCGTCGCCAAAGCTTAGTTTCTGATCGTAAAAAAGAGCAAGCGTCCGAAAAAAAAAAAAATAAAATACAAACGAAATCATCGTAATAATATTAATTTCACAAAACAATTTTTATTCATCGCGTAACAACATAACGTATATTGTTCACATGATTCTTTTATGTAAAAGTTATATATATTAAGGAAGTCCTTAAATTTTTAATATACTTTTTTTATACAGTATCTCCCTAATTTGTTAAGTCGTGTATGTAAATAATTTAAGTGCAATTCGAAGGTCTCACTGAACCCCTTCCAGTGCCACAATAAGATTGAAATATGACAAAAGATGGTAGTTTTCTTGTTTTTTATTAAATATATAAAGTAATGGATTTAGCGTGAATATGCATAGGACTTAACGATAGACTTTAATATTTTCTAAAAAAAATCATTCTGTGTACATTCTTGTAAGTTCATTGGTTTTTAAGAAAAATTAAAAAGTATCAAAATATATAAAATTATCTGAATTTAATATTTTCGGTTTTTTAAATATAAAATCTAACAAACGGTTGGATATGTAATAAAATATTTCTTTTAAAAATGTTTCAAAGTTTTTTCATCGAATTTGATGCATAATTAATAATGCTTTCTAAAATTGTTTTATTGACGTTTGTCTATCATTTTACGGATATTTTTTCCGGTAATCCTAAACAGTCTAGAATAAACAATGACATTTTTATGTTAGATTTTATTTAAAATAGTAAAATTATTTGTGTACAATACAAATTGTGTGTCTTTGTATTTTGAAAATCTGTGATTCTATACTTCAATAAGCTTGACTTTTTTCTCAACTGAGTTATTCACAACTCTTAGAGATTTCATAATATATTTATAGAGATAATAAAATAATGTGTATATATAATATGTTATAAAGATATATGTAACTTTGGAGGATAATATTAAAAATGAACAATATTTAACGTATTACTGAAGACTGTGAGAAGAGGGGGATTAAAATGGACGTCGGTAGTTCGTGAGCGGGATGGTACATTGACAATTACCAATTTAGACGAGAGAGCTGTGGCAGCGGTAATGGAATAAAATTATGTTATTACATTACGGGTAAGACTGTCATAATTATATCGGCAATGTATCTGAGATAACGGGTTTAATTTTGTTTGACGGTCGTTTAAAAAAAATGAGAAAAAATAAAATAAAACAATAACACACCCGCTCAGCGAATCATGTTTTTTAATATTATATTATAAATAATAATAATAATAATAATAATAATAATAATAATAATAATTATAATAATAACAATCATAATTATAATAATAATAATAATAATAATAATAATAATAATAATAATAGTAATAATAATAATATATTTTGTTCACTTTGCTCTTTACTCGGTTATTATTTTACGGTGTTTTACGTACACTACAGGTATATACTTACGACTCAATTCATGATGGCGACTGGCCACGCTATTCATAATGTGAACGCGCAAACAATATCCATGTCTACGCAAAAGCCTCACTCAATTATCGTTATTATATATCCGCTTATTTATGACCTACTCGGGGGTTGCCCGCAGAAGCCGTGAGTTTCCGATCGACCCTCTTTACTTCGTTTAACAACCACCGCCGCAACAGCAACAATATTTTAATATAACGTGTACCGTAAAATATACATTAATATATAATATATAAAGTGTGTACATTATTCGTATGTTACGCGGGTATAATACGCGTGATGAGTGTCGTATATTATGATACTGCTGTTGTTGCGCTCGTATGCAATATTTGCCGATGTGTGTACACACCGTATACATGTATTTGACTATAAATTATACGCCAAACTTGTTTGATTCCCGTATATACACAGAAGTATATGTGAATATATGTATACTTGTACGTATATGAGCTCTGTAAACGTTAAAGTTTATATTTGGGGTGTGTAGCGGTTATTATATGTTTATAATTAGAGGTAATGAAGTAATCGATGACCGTCGCCGCCACCAAAATACTTGCTCTTTATACAAAAGGGTAGTGATCCGGTATCACCCCGTAATTATTATTATTATCACACGGTTGTATAAAAATATTCCAAATCAAATATAATACAATTTATGATTTTCAATCGAAACGTTAAATACATAACCATAAAAATAAAATTTCAAATAAAATTACCGCCTAAATATTTCTACAGTGGAGGTTTATATTCAAATATATATACATATATGTATTGTTGAAAATGCGATAAATCCCATCTCTTTTCTTATTGGTAAATTTCGACGGCAATAAAAAAACTGTACTGAAAAATATTGTGGATACGATGGTTTAAAATATTTGTCGTCTGCCGTATTTCTCATATATTCACATATTTAACAAGTGCATATATCTCAAAGTCAGCACTTAAATTTTATTTGAAGTCCTTACTGTTACAAATCTGGCATCTTGAACGTTTAAAATTATTTTGGACCTGGTTTAGACGTGAAATGAGGAATATTTTTTATGTGATAGTGCATCGAACGTTTTTCAGTTGTAATTTTTATAATTGATAAAGAAGTAATGGAATAACGTAATGAAAAATACTTTTGTGGGACGTGACTGAGCTACAACAGATCTGAATAACCAGTGCCGCGGTTAAATATAAATGTTCGAAATTCAGGCTAAAAATAGATCATAGAAATTTTATTCCATAATCCGTCGTTCGGGACATTATTCCTGATGACACTAATTTACTAAAATGACAAACCGATACACGTATGTCATACATTGACATTGACAAATTGATACTACATTTGAGTTTAAAGTTTGAAATATGTATATTTGAAATATATTATCACTGTAATTTAACTTCGATTTATCGAAAAGCTTATATTTTAAAATAATTTACAAATATTTTCTGTGTGTTGCGGTGAAAATATATTATTAAACTATTGCATTTTAAAAAGTAAAACAATATCGATATAAAACCTATTTCAATGCACAAGTTTTTGATTTGTATGAACATCAAAGATTTTTTTTTTTCATTTAAATCAGGTTTATAATTTTTACTACTTATGAAGTATTCACCGATGGAATGGCATTTGTGGAAGTGATCAGTAAATGTTTTCACGCTCTTTTATTTCTTAATAAAATGAAATCACCTAAAATATTTAGCCTTAGATACAGATAACATACTAAAACAATTAGTACATGTGCACACCGTACATAGATTCTATTGAGTATAAGTATTTACGGCAACTATGAAACAAATAAAATTACCATAGAAATCACAACTCTTATTATTGTGCTTACAATCCCAAACATTAAACGCAATAACATGCATTAATAAAAAAATATAAACGTCCCCTCTGATAATTCAATAATATCTCTGAAAAAAAAAAGTAAATAAATTAACAAACCCAACATCAAAAGAGGCAATCCTGATCGTAGTAAAAATAAATGAAACATGCAACATATTCTCAACGCACGTATATATTATGTACATGTGATGATCCGAATATTCTAACTATGTAAAATATATGTCGTTATTAAACATAAACGTACTTTAACCGATCAAAAATACCAATTTTATGTACATCTAAACCTAACTAGTGTTTAGTACTACTTATAACATAATTTTAATACGAGAAAAAGGTGATTATTGAATCATTGGAATTTTACAGGGTTAACCCTTTCAGTCCCCAATGCCATTATAATGGCATTACAATAAAAGTATTTGTAGATATTACAATTTTATACATAACCTTCGGGAAAATGGTTTATTTTGACAAAGAATATTTCTAGATAATAATAATAATTAAGATTATATTTATAAGTAACCGATATTCGGAGAATATGATGAATAAGAAAAAAAAAAAAGTAAGTCGAGTTTTTTTTTTTTTTTTTTCTAAAAATAAATATTAATCATTCAAATCGAATAGGAAAAATCCCATATTTTTTTCCCTTTGTCAACACAGATATTATTGTATTATGGAAGTATTAAAATTTGTTTATTGTTTATTCTCAGTGAGTATTATCGTGTTAAATGATATGCCATTATAATGGCAGTTGGGCGTTTACAGCTTGTGAATTGTGATAATATTATAAAATATTATTTTTGGACTTCTGATATCATAAGCGTGTGTTTTGCTGTTTCATGATCGTTATTTGTTATTATTTGTTCGTTAATCTCGTCGGTAACTCCACTCCTTTTGAAATTTTGTTGTTTTGTGAAGAATATCAACTTTACCTTTTTAATAAGTATTCTTTTAATTTAATAATACATAGATAGCTGTTCATTCAATTTAATTCATGTTATAAATTTTAGTTTAAAATGTCAAAAAGACAGCATCAGCTACCTTCTGGAGATATTTTAGATATTGTTAAATTTGTGTTTGTTTTGTTTTAAGATTATTTAATGATAAAATGTGTTATACGTTAAAGCCCAATTGCCATTATAATGGCAATGTATGGAATTTTATTTAACGCCCAACTGCCATTATAATGACAAGTCACCATAACTCAAGTTTAAGTATTCTTAAAATTTCAAAATTCAAAATTTCTCTTAATTTGAATATATTTAATGCAAAGAACATATGAAATATTTTTTTTTTCTGTTAGATCATAATTCGGGACTGAAAGGGTTAACAATTCCCTCCTCTCCTTCAAGGACATGATTAAACAGATTAATTGTTTATTTGCCTAAGATTTTTTTTTTTTTGTGATTCGTAAATAACTATTTTAACTGATCGATTTCCTTATGATTATTAATTTTATCAAATTTTAAAGTCTTGTGAATCCTTGCAATTTTTAAACCAGATTTACTATGTCATCGTTCGGAATATTCACATATGTCAAATTAGTGTTTAACTAAGTTACATGGTTAATCTGTAATTTTATTGCCACTCGACATCAATGAACGAATACAATACGTAAATACTTTAAATATAAACTAAACCGATATTCTATCATCGCAATTTATACAAGCTCGATTACGTTTGTAAGATGGTTCTACAAATGCGAGGAGCAAAGAGTTTTGTTGATTTTTTTGAAATTCCGCTATTGAGCCACTCAATTAGTTATACTTGTTTACATTGTCGCATTGATAAAATATATTATAGACGTCCTACTTGTAGATTATCTCTACACAACCTTAAAGTGTATGTACTTATATATTGATATAAATATATATATATATATATATATATATATAACCTAACAAGTGTCATGTATTTTAAAGACTCACATCACTCTCAATGCGGCTAAAGTAGCAGCACTTGAAACTACAATGTCGACCTTTGAATATTACGTTATTGTTGATGGTCTTATTATTATAATAAATGTAATTAAAATACAGTTTTAAATTAACTTACCTCCTTGGTAACCACATAACTAAACACTTATGTTACGATAAAGCGTTTTATAAACAGATACGATGTTTACCTTTGTCTCCGTTATTCAAACCTTTCAATTTGAAATAGGCATACACACACACACTTATGCACGTACGCTCTACGTTATAGAGTCTACAACGTAACAATTCTAATAGAGAATATAATAAGTATTTAGGTTTGATTTTGGATTTAGATTTACGTCTGTCATATGATATAATAATAGTTTCTAAAAGTAAATACTTGATCTGTTTTTCAGAAAAACAATATCTGTGTTATTAAGGCTGTGATATTTTGTTATTTATTTTATTTTTTCCTTTGATACAATTATGTAAGTGTATTTAAATTTATACATTCTATATTTATCTTAATTCATACAAAAATAGTAGAAAATTATAAATAGAATAGATATACTACAAACATTTTAACTGAAAATGGTATAAAATCAAAATATATGTATAATTATAATTGACACCTATCTTTTTCTTGGAGACATCGAAATTTCGAATTACGATATATATATATATATATATATATATATATATATATATATATATATATCAAAAAATAATGTTATGATTTAATTTTAGATTTATTTTAATACAATTTTTAATTTTCACCATAAAATTAGAAATTTAAATTCAAGATTTATTCCACTAACCGTATTCTTAAAGTATATAAAAAATATCTCGAAAATCTTCATAAACAATTATTTTTTATGAACGTTCCAAATTTAAATTACGATGAAATATATTAATTTTATGAAGATATTGTTATGATTTAATTTTAGATTTAATTTGATAATATTTATTAAGTTTATCGTTTTAAAATATATATGAATATTTTAAGTACTGAGATAAACCTATTAATTTAATTTAGACTTACGAATACTGTATAATACAAAAGTTGTATTAAATTTGAACATTACCAATCGATATTTACTTATATTATTCTGTAATTATAATTCATAAATTAAAAAAATATTTAAATCCGGGAATATTTACTCATCAATATACTTTTTCTGAGTATTAGAAGTTTGATTGATGTCACTTAACCCCAATTACACTTATTTGACAGTAGTAACACGGCGATTTGTATAGGCAGTTTTGTTACATTAGTGACAATCACATAATTTAGAATTTAAATTTTAAAAACAACATTTTTTTTAATACATTAATTTAAATTCAAATGTTTTATATGAAAATTATAGATCCAAAAATTCTTATTAATTAAATTAATTATAGATAATATACTATGATAGTGAATACACCGTGAACAATATTTTAATTGTAATTTATATTTTTCATTTAATCAAAATTTCCAAGCTATATGTATGCGATTTTCAATAACAAAGCTATTTGATGAGAGTTTTTTCAAGAAGCACGATAAATTTCAATTATCAGAACAAAATAGATATGTAGGCATTTTAGCCGTACAAATAGTTATTGTAAAATATTGACTATTAATTGGAAGTTTATTATCACTTTTGTATACATCTTAACCTATATCTTGTGGATTATAAAATTTTTAGCAGACTTATCATGCTTTTTATATTTAACTATTATTATATCATAGGCAGATATGAATCCATTAGCAAAAAATGTAAGTCATTACATCTAAGTCACTCATATTAAATAGTTTTATTGCGTGATAAACATAAAATATTATATTTATTATAATACAGCTATTAAATACACATAAAGTATAAATATTACCAGGGTATGTAATATTTTTATACAAACTGAATTCATTTTATGTGGTCATAATATAGTAAAGCATTGAGAGTTAATTGAAATTAATACATCACTGTAGTATAATAGCTTAATTGTTTAATTAAAATAATCCTACTTTTTTTTATTTATATTATAATAAATGTAATTAATTACTAATCAATTGTAAATATTACCTCGTTATTATTAAATTAGTTATAATTACTCAAACAAACAAACAAATTTTTTTATGAAATTTTTTCGGTTGAAAAGTTATTATTTAAAATTTTTTTTATTGGTAATTTTCAACATTATGAAAATAAATATAACCAGTAAAAAATATCTAACAATGTTAAATTATAATTGTAACCTTTTGTTTGATTATACATTTCGACCTATCTACATGTTTTGATTTATTTCCAAATTATATATTTGTTGATTTTCATGTTCAAAATATTACCTACCGTTCGTTATCATTTCCACTTCCTCCCTTCTCATAACGTCATAATATGCATTCGCAAAATTCACCTTTTATTTTTCTTTCTTTTCTTCTCATCCTCGTATTCTATTTATCGTTATTATTTCGGTTATCCTCAAACAGAACCTCTCTTCCCATACACCTCTTACCCGTTATTTTTCGATTACAGGTGCGGCACATGTGTATATTTTTATAATGTATGCATTTATATATAAAATACATACATTTATATATATATAAAATATAAACGTCAACGACCAACAACGACGATTGTTATCACGGTCCACCGCTACTTTACCTCCCAGAACTATTACCCTCACATCGGGCTCCAATACCCTTCCATTTTCACCCGATCATCCTTAAACCGTTACCTCTTCACCATACCACTACTACTACCCTTACTACTACTTCTACTATTATTATCGTAATCGTCGTCATCGTTGTAGTCTCTATATATATCTACACACCCAGGCATATATATATATATATATATACATGTGTCTATGTAAATTTATGTATATGTGTATGTGTACATAGTCACCTTACACATTTGTACACCTTTTCCAATCCTTCCCTTTTTCGACATCGCACCGAAGAAAAACGAGACAATGTCAAATCACACACACATTACCCGCAGAGCACAAAGTCGTTCAACGGGTGTCCCCCTTCGCAAGGAAAGTGTTCTAGGGTTGCCCCCTGCCATTATCGCTGTACGGTCGCCTTATACCATACGCATATATATGTAAAATAGTTTGTACTATTTATTTTACGCCACCATTGCCGCCACTCAGCAACTCTTTTTTTTAACTCTCACCGAAGGTAATGTCCAATTTAAATACGACAGCCTTCCTCACCAGCCAACGTTATTTATTGCTTTTTCTATAGGCTATTTTACCCGGTAATCACACATACACACACACATACACACACACGCGCACACACACACACACACACACACACACACACACACATACACATACACATACAAAAAATACATACATACATACACACACAAAGGCATGTACACATGTCATCAGTGCGCCGTCGTCTACCACCATCGTCACCATCCCTTCGTCATAGAACTGTCTAAAATAACAATTTGATCAAAGTGATCGCGTATGCTAGTGGTAAATTTTAGCTAAATCGTTTATGCTACGACGATGATACCGACCATTTGTGTGTGTATGTGTAATATATTTTATATTTATAAATATTTTATTTATCGTCCATTTTCTTTTATTTTTATCGGCGTCACCGACGTGCTACTCGAACAAGATGACTTTAATAATTATTATTATTATAATTCCATGTTAATTTTACAAAATATAATGGGATCGTCATCGTCGTCACTGCCACTGCCGAGTTATAATAGAATTATTATTAATATTTGTATACACACGCGTGCGTGCACACGCACATATACACATACACAATCTGTCGACGAGAATCGAATTATTAAAATATTCGAGACGAGGTGAGCAGATGCCGGATAATATTATTATTATTATTATTATTATTATTATTATTATTATTATTACTATGCAGCCCGCCGCCACGCATTATATATACTGACATACAATGACGAATGATTACGCACATACAGTGTTTTATAATATATTCGCAATTTTCATTATATTAATGATAATTATATTTTCGCCTGAAGACGATGGCATAGTGGTAATGTCATTTGACTGATTTTGTATGTTGTGCGATCCTACGAGCATATATTTTAAATCATAATCCAATATAATATACACCATAGGTATCTATAGATATCTTTAGGTATTATTATACTATCTTTGTTATGATATATAAGTATACAATTATCCGTAATTATCCTTTACATTCCTGAATGTTATGAAAACATAACTCAAAAACATATTTTTTATTTAGTATTATATTTTCAATTCAACCTCTGAGGAAATTAAACAGATAAGAAATCTATATTTCATTTTTAATTTATATCTTTTTGACATAGTTTATTATTTATAAAGTATATTTTATTACTCATTGTAATCATTATTGAGTTATATTTAAGATAAAATACACATAATTTCACTGTTGATGTACCGTACAAGGAAAAAAAACAAATTTGTCTTATGAAACATTGTTAATTTTATTTATTATTTATAGTTATCGTACAAAACAACTGATGTTTTGAAGTTTATTTTCTATTCCAATTATACATTTTTAGATTCTGAACGGAGTGATGAAATCTATTGGTTTTACAATGATGTGTGTTTTTTTTTTATTTATTTTTTTTTTTATTTTAGATTTTGAACGGAGTGATGGAATCTATTGGTTTTACAATGATGTGTGTTTTTTTTTATTTTAGATTCTGAACGGAGTGATGGAATTTATTGGTTTTACAATGATGTGTGTTTTTTAGATTCTGAACGGAGTGAAGAATGAATTGATTTTACAATGATGTGTGTGTTTTTTTTTTTTTTTCTTTTGTGTCTGTCGACACGATTTGGGGCAGTAAAAATGCTTCGATTGCCTTATGTAGCAACTTTTCTGAAAGAAAAGTGAATCTATTTGGTACTTTGGGGGGTCAAAAGTAAAAAATTTCCAATATTTTTTAAATGCGACGGGAAAAACCATAAAAAAATTTGGGAAAAACGGGAGTTTTTACGCAAAACCAGTTTTTGACATAATCAAATTTTTTATTTTGCTATAACTCAAAAACTAATCGATGTAAATACTTGAAATTTTCACCAAATGTTAAGATTAACGTTTTCTATACATGGTTAAGTTTTCAATGTATTTTGACATATTTTGACTTATTTATAGACAATTTAAATTTTCGATTTTTCTAAATTTTTCGTTTCAAAATAAAATATACTTATTACAATATTTATAAATAACATTGTATTATATTCTAGACAAACATATCATCTCCGTTCAGAATCGTTTTTCGTATATAATGATACCTATCATTGAATTCAAATTTAACAAATCCATTATAATGACCTATCCTATGAAGAGTCGCACTTCACTCCCAAGTGTACAGTAGAGCGAGGCCCATTCGGTTATTTTTTTTATTCATTATTAGATAGAATAATGTGGAGCTTACGTACATGTTGACCAATATGTTTCCAGAAACTACTTCGTTTGTAATTTAATTTTAAAAATGTGGATACAGTTTACTTATATTGAATAAACTATATAATATTTACTTTAGATAAAGCTTTTTCAAATTATTGTGATAGAGACTTTTTATAGTGGTTTCATAAAAAATACCTTTTTGTAGTAGGAAAAAAAAAATTTATTGATACGTATAATAGCCAGTTTGATTTTCACACTTTAATGTCATATGTCGTTTATCAAATTTAATAATGTACACCGTACTTATTGCGATTATGAGTGTACGTGAATATAGTTGTATATTTATTTATTCGATAAACATGACTTAATGAAAATAAGTATCTAAATAAATGTTTGTATTTTAAAAAATAATAAATTTATTCTCATATACGTGCATTATAATTTAAAATATTATTACAGTGAGCACGGTAAGAGTAACTGCAGTTCGTGGTTCAATAGCTTTACTACCGTGTGATATTGGCGGCGGTGACAACGAGGGCTTACCAACGCAGTCACAAAAAGTCGTGACGATCGGCAGTGGCAGAGAAAGTAGCAAATCAAAAGACTTGACCAATACGGCAGAGGATCGAGCCTACATGGTATTGTGGTTCAAGCATCAACAGCAACATTCGATGATCCGCCATCGTAACAGCAAATCGAAGAGAAAGAAAATTTCGTCGGGCGGAAAACCGTTGTACAGGTATAACGTCTAACTTTATTCATTTGTCGCATGTATGATAGTTGCTCTCGCGAAAGGATCATCGTGCGAACTTCACAATAATAACGATCAAGCATTTACTTTCACAATCATAATACTAATTGTGCGTGATAGCTGATAGTTAATAGTGAGTGTGTGTGTACAGTGGCATGGCGATGGAGGTAATCGAAAGGCAGTACCACTGGATGGGTGGGTAATAATGTACATTCATAATTAAGAATTTAGGTAAATAACATAGAAAAAATATTTTAAATATTAATAAAAACGAATATCAATATCCAGTAGCTACTAACTAGATATACTTGCATCTAACAATTTTTAAGTTCGCCACGTCACTGTGTGTATGTGTGTGTGTGTGTGTGTGTGTGTGTGTAGTTATTAATTATTATGTGGATGGACTAACGTCAAGGACGTACACCAATATATAATCTAACATCTACTGTTTATAATTGACTTATTTGAGTAAATGCAGATATAAACATAATAAAATAATAACTTCTACGAATTTTAATAAATAAAATATCCGCCTATAAATGTTTTTATCAATAATTTTATGACTACAATTTACTTGTATAATTTTTGTTATATTTACATTGCAAACTCGATAATAGATAATTTTATAAGACACGAAACAAACATGGTTAGTTACATGTGGAGGACTGGGGCATAAATGTTGATAGTTGGGTAGTACAAGGGGTATTTTTGACACTACGTTACGTAAAAGTGGATTTCATCAAAGACTAGTTGTATAATATGGTAAATAAAATAACCACATACTCCACCCAACTAATATTTGTTATGCACTATAATAAAAAATTCATTTTAAGTCCTGTATAATATTTTTGTCAATGACTAAGATTTTTATTTATCCTGTTTATCATATAAGCAGTATGCTGGTATAAGTAGATACCACGGAATAAATATACATGGGATTATACAGTACCATGATACCCAATAAACTAATCACAAACAATCATTACATTTTTTTCGAATGACCCAATATTTTTAAAATATTTGAACATTTTCAATGTAGAATTCTTTTATAAATATATAAATATGTATAGTATGAAATATCAATAAAGACAATTTTAAAGATATTAGATTAATTTTGAAGATATTTATAAAGATTTATGATTTAACTTAAACAGTTCAAATATTTTATTTTATTTTTCATTCCATGTAATTGTTTTTAAATAAAAATGTACACAGTAATATGACTTAAAGTAGTTGGTAACAAGTTTAAATCGTTATCTACTAAATATAATGTTCTTAAATATCTATCTTATATAATTTAAATAAATTAAATTGAAGAAAGCGACAAGACACCATACAAGTATTAACTCAAGCTTTTCTTTTAAGGGAAATATTAATTTTGTCAGGTAAAAGAAAATTTTTGTGAGAGAGTTATAAATGATAAACCATAAATAGGTACTAACATATAATTTTTTTTTTTTTTGTATGAAATCTACATGTTATTTAGTAATTACAAGAGTTTCAAACTTTCAAAGAACTACAATTTTGGAGAATTTCGTAATTGCTATAGGTATAATTAAGTATAATAAAATACATTTTAAAGGAGCTATAATTTATCCATCACAGCAAATTAAAAATGTTTATATTTATATTTGTGTAACTTATCAAATATTGTAAGTTAATAAAATGTTAGCCCTCCCAAAATTAAAATTAAATTTTCTCGAAAATTGTTTGGTTACAAATTGTTTGGTGTCGGTTACAATTCGTTACTAAAAGGTTACTAAATTTGAGAAGTGGTCCGGATTCGATTGGACAAGGGGGGGGGCTAACTTCACGAACGTTATTTTCACTGTGTGGATTACAAGGTATTGCATTCACACTATCGTGTTGGATATTTTGTCACGTTTTTTTAAAAAAATTATCAACATAGAGTTACACATGCATGCGGAAACAAGTCATAATAATATCGGCAAACTATTATGTTTCTTCATGAGAGCTCTTATAACGCATGGAGCATAGTGAACCTGAAAATATTTTGACATCTGTACCAGCGGAGTTCTTTTCGCAATGAAAATCATTTCTTTAAAGCCTATACACGCATAATCATTATAACTGTATCTTTTGATTGGACGCGGTTGCAGTTTTGATGTGCGCGGGAGACCGTTGGCCCACGCGCTCAAATGGTCTTCGGACGAGGACTACGGAGGGTTCGGACCCAGGGCTACATTCGTGGTGCTTGGCAACGCCGCTGGTGGCAGTGACGGACGGGGAAGATGGTCCAAACAACATCATCGTTCGTCCCTAGAAGACTATGCAAGCGGCGGTAGTGGCGACCTGTACGATGACAACAGCAGCCGAGCTGCGCTCAGGGTGACGAACGTCACCGAACAGGATGCCGGCGCATATAGGTGCCGCGTCGATTTCCGCGATTCGCCCACCAAGAACTATCGAATAATACTGCGGGTTATAGGTGAGCCGGAATCCGAACCGATGGGCGTACATGTTCTACGGGTATAATACATGCTCATCTGGGACACATAATTATATATCATAATACACAATAATAATAATAATAATGTTATGTAACACGTACCTGTTGATGTGCAGTCCCACCCGACAAGATGACGATCGCGTACAACGGTGGTATGGAAATCGAAGGTGGAACGCACCACGTGGTCGGTCCGGTTCCGGAAGGTAGTCAGTTGGTGTTGGTGTGCAAAGTTCAAGGAGGTAACGACCCTATTTTATACTCGCCGCCGCCGTAAAAACTTATTTATACGCATGTATAGCGTAGCATTGGCCGTAGGATATAAAAACCGTAAATATTTGCACCGCCACGTGGCAAACTTTAAATCGTCTCAGAAGCCATCGTTTATTTCGTCTGATGTATATATTATTTCTTATTATTATCGCTCGTTAACAGTTTTTATGAACCCTCACATTACATTATTTATAAAAAGAATACTATACCCGTACGTTGGGTTTGGTTTCACTACGAACCACATTGTAGGGTAACTAAAATTATAACTAAAGTTAATTATTTACAAAACCATTCGTTTAATAATCATTAACTTTTTTAGAACGCAACATAGTAGTAAACTTTATTAAAACGACCATACTATTCTGTGTGTCCGCAAAAATAAGATACACTTTACCACTTATTACTCTGTATATATTTTTCAATTCTGTTTTCGGGACATTAAATTAGAGTCTAATTAAAGAAATAAGTTGAAATGAAGAAATTTTGGAGTACAAACGTATAGATTGGTATGATTGGAGGAAAGTTACTAGAGCCTCATTTCTATGACAGAACTTTAAAGGGAAAAAGATATTAAGATATTTTGCGTGATGATTTGTCACTTTTTTTATATTATTTACCCTTAGATACACGTAGAAACATATATTATCAACAAGACACCTACTCATAATTCCTGAATTTTATTAAAATTTTTAAAAGTAAGATTTGATAATAAAAAATGTTTTGCAACACACGGACCAGTAGAGTGGCCTCCAAGATCAGGACTTTAACCGTTAGATTTTTTTTGTGAAGATATTTGAAAAATGTTGTGTATACTGATCCTCCAATCAACATTCAAGACTTAAAAAATAAAATTACACATACGTGTAACCTCTTGAATGAAAATCAAATACTGTCAACAACTAATCGTGAATGTTCACGTCGATTTGAAACATGTTCTAAACAATGGAGGGATTTTCGAACATTTGTTTGTGATTTTTGTAAACTGAATTGTAAATAAAAAATGTATATTAGAGTTAAAAATAATGAGATTAAAATTAAAAAATAAATACCAACAAAATATTTATTTATTTTTTAATTTTAAATAGCTCTTATTCAGTCTATATTGGATTGAGAGAAGTAGTTGTCAGGGCTTGAAACCGATTGAAAAAATGTCGGTTTCGATTTGGTTTTAATTTTTCAATACCGGTATTAGGACATTTTGGTTTCGGTTTTAATTTGAATACCAGTTTTAAAATTTTTCCGATTTCGATTTCTATTTTTAAACATCGGATTCAGGAAAATATGGTTTCGATTTTAATTGTGGATACCAGTTTTTAATTTTAATTTTTAAATATCGGTCTTAGGAAATTGTCTTCAAGTCTGTACAAACACCAAATAAATCCGTTATAAGTATATTTTTTAATTTTTTATACTTAATGGACTTATCTGGTTTTCTTTTTTTGGTACAAGAACCAGATAAGTCCGAATTAGGGGGGTTCTTATGAATAGGAATTTTTTTTTTTTTTGATTATTTATACAATCCAAAAAGGTTTTTAAGTATGAAAAAAACTTATGCAGAATTTAGCACAATATGTGCTCCAAAAACCCTTAAGTAAGTAATACTTAAAACATAAAACAATACAATACAGACAAAGATATTCAAATTCAAACAAAAGTATATACTCTTATAGAAAAATTATAATGCATGCAAGCAAAATAAAATATTTATTGAAATTTATAAAAAATATAGTTATTATTATAATTTGTATTGTTTGTGTAATTAAAATTTATTTTTTCTCTACAAAATATGACGTTTGTATAATTTGTTCATTATATTTAAGAGTAACTCAATTTTTTAAAAAAACTAGCAGTATTTAACTTTTGAGCACTTCAGGGTTAAACTTATCCAATAACGCTTAAATTGTGTATACTTACTGTTTATACATATTGGAAACTAATTAGGATAACAGTCACAACAATTTAAACATTTAAAAACAAAGACCAACCTAATGCATACATTTTACGATTTGGTTAATGTCAAATATAGTTTTCTTTGATAAAAATCGTACAAATAATTTTTTATGAAAATGAAGCCAATTAAACCCGTATCAACCAAATCTTTTCTTGTTTTCTGACAATACATTTTGTCTGA
Organism: Sipha maydis; assembly: GCA_034509805.1. Classification (NCBI taxonomy): domain Eukaryota; kingdom Metazoa; phylum Arthropoda; class Insecta; order Hemiptera; family Aphididae; genus Sipha; species Sipha maydis. Next base: position 9,984 of record JASXSY010003496.1, on the reverse strand, counting down.
CCGTTGCAATAAATTATAATATCTACGTTTATTTTTATTTAATTCAGTATTTTCACTAGGTATAGAGCTTGAAATCTATTGATAAAATTTAAGTTTTGATTTCGATTTTGTATACCGGTTTTTTATATTTTACGGTTACGTTTTCAGATTTTAATACCGGTTTTGGTTTATAATGATTTCGACATCGATATCGATTTTTAACCCGTTTTAACCGTTTTAACTGGTTTTAACCGGAAACGGTTTGAAATCGGTTTCAAGCCCTGGTAGTTGTTTGATTAAAATTACTTGTAAAAAAATCCATTAATCCGAAATTATATTCAAAATAGGAGTTGCCATTTAAAAAAAGTGAAGTTGTGTTGCGCATGTGCAAAATACGTGAGTAAAAAAATTGTAAGTCATCGAAATTAAAGATCCAATAGTCTAATTTAATGTCCCGAAAACAGAATTGAAAAATTTATACAGAATAATGAGTGGTACAGTGTATCCTGTTTTCGTGGACACACGGTATACTAATAAACCATACCATAGTTAATTTATTATTTAAACTACGCATGATAAACCAATCAACTAATTATAATTAAATCTTACAACTCCTGCTTCGCAATTTTTTTTCAACAGCCGTTTTTCAATATTTTGTTAGTTAATCAATATAACATAAAGAGTCGTGAACAACAGTTATGTTTCAACTCCATTCGCATCTCCCCTATTAAATTTGAACATTTTACTCATAAATGTATAAATTCCACGATTAGTTCCAAGGATTTAAAAAAAATTATACTGAGCAGTATTTGTATTGTTAATATATGTTTTTCGATTGTATATTCATGTTTAAAATTAATCTTTAATTTACGTTATAATTATTATTACTTATAAATAAATGTATTAAAACATTTTCAATACATATCTATTAATTATACCGTTAACTTTTTCAACCATAAAATTAGTTTTACATAAATTGTTACCGGCTTCACTTTGCATTAATATCGTGTAGGAAAACCTAAACCACGTGTTCAGTGGTATTCGGGGGATGGAAAAATCACTTCATCACTCAGTATGGAGGTAATAGATCTAACGGAGGAAGAATCTTTTAGTGGCAATAGTAACGATGAAGAGACAACATCAAAAAGGCTCGTAATTAATCAATTGAGTCGGAGTCACGCTAATAGTACGTACACGTGTCTTGCCGGAAACGACGACAACACTATGGAATTCAACCTCCGCATGACAGTTGTGATAAATATGTACCGTAAGTATATTCTTTTAAAGTCTTAAACCAAAGTTTCTGTAGAATTATGTAACGACCACCGCTAAACAGTTATATAAATATTATAATTAAAGAAAAAAAGCAGATTATTGAACAATGCTTTTATCATAACGTATATCTTATAATTCCTGCATTTTCAATAATGATTTATTATTTCGGACAAGTGAAAATCACTAAAAAATTTCATGAATAACAAATGGCCGTAACACGATTGCGGACTTTTTACCTTTTAATATTTGAGAAAAAATAATACGATTGCGCACCTTAAATATTTTTGCTTTGAGCAAACACAAATATTTAAATAATTTTAAATAAATGGTTATAGTTTAAGAAACACACCTTTAGTATAGTATACGTATACACAATTGTTGAGAGTGCTCACAACGCTGTGAGACATTTTTTCCCAAACTGCAAAATTATGGCCTGCAGATTTCATTTAGGCCAATCATGGTTCAGGAAAATTCAAAGTGACAGTAATTTATTAAAAAACTATAATTCAAAATCTGAAATAGGTGTTTGGTTGAAACAATTTTTTGCACTTGAATTTTTACCTTCGGAAGATGTAGAAGATGCTTTTACTTATTTAATTGAAAATAGCCCAACTGATAATTTTGAATTTACTGATTATATACTGAACAATTATATATCATCTGATGCCGCTTTCCCACCGATTTTATGGGCAACTGAACCTTCAACAGAGGCAAGAACGACCAATGGGCCAGAATCTTTCCATAGCCACTATAATGCTCAGTTTTATACTTCTCATCCATCTATTCACCAAGTTATACATATTTTATTGGATATTCAAAGTAAAACTTATTTAAAAATATATAGTATAAAACAACAAAATATTAACAAGCCTCGTAAAGAGCAAGAAGATAATATTTCATTTATAATTAACACTTGGGAAAAATATAAAAATAATGAAATATCTTTAAATGATTATTTGCTGATATTAGGACCACGTTTTTGTGCTAAAAAGTTATAAGAACTTGATTTTTATTATATTTATATATATATATATATATATATATATATATATATATATATATATATTTTTTTTTGACGCGTAATAATAAGTTACTGTGATGTATGTACATATACTTTTTTTTTTACTATACGAATTATGTAATTAATTATTATTATTGTCATCGTTATGAGTGTATCTTAATTCTTTATTTTTATAAATAAATATTGGCATATTATTTCTTTTTTTGACGCATAATTACTGTGATATATTATAAGATTTTTTTTACTATACGTATTAAGTTATTATTAATGTTGGTAAATTTATTTAAATATTTGTGTTTGCTCAAAGAAAAAATATTTAAGGTGCGCAATCGTGTTGTCTTTTCTCAAATATTAAAAGGTAAAAAGTCCGCAATCGTGTTGCACCGATAACAAATAACGGTTTGCGTAAGAATAATACCTAACATTGGAGATGCAGGTATTATATAACTGTCACACTCTCTTTTTCTACAGTAAATTTTATTAAATTAATCAAGAATTTTTTCCTTTGTCAACATTACAGTTAGGCGTAGAGAATGTTAATATCTTATTTGATCAACTATTATAGTTAGAAAGAAAAAAACTCGATCGTATTTTATTTTTTTAATGTTTCCTAGCACAAAACAAGAAAGATGAATTACCTCGTTAGCAAAAATGAGTTGGTGTAATAAGTGGTTCCTATTAAAAGTATTAGTCGAAAAAACTAATACATAAATTGTTTTTTTAGTAATAAACATGTAGTCGGTTAAAAATTAATTTCGTATTACCGTGTATGCACAGTGAATGTGCAAAATGTACGAATAGTTGATATCCGTCAAATAGACGAATCGGAAAACACCGTCAATCACAACGAGGAGAGCAATAATAGCGGAGGAGTACAAGGAACGAATCTTATATCTGGCAAGTGGTACACAGGTGAGTGTATGGCCGATGGTGCTAGTCCCAGAGCTACGATTGAATGGTCCATTGACGGTAATGGTACTTTGGCTGACGAAATATCATCGTCATCAATAGCGACTCGTGTAACAGTGGTAGAGGTGAGTACCGTCATAATATTTACGCGCAATATAACACGTCATATCAAGGGCGTATTCAGCTCTTCTTTCAGGGGGGGGGGCGAAATTTGAACTCAAATCATAGGTTCTTTTCGACAGTGTACAGATTATAAATAAATTGGCGGATCAAAATTTTTCGATCGTTTCGCTTGCTTAAACTTCTAATTTTTACCCACTTTAATAACCCATAACATTAATTATTGTATATACATTCAACAATGTCCAGGGGGAGGCTATCCCTATCGCCCCCCCCCTAGTATACGCCTCTGCGTCATATTCTACACAGTATATTGTACGATACTTTACTTTATTTTTAATGAAATTAAACACTAGACGAATGTCGTCGAGTTGAACAGGTCTTCGTTGCAGTAGACACATAATTGTATTACCTTCATAACAATTCAATACGTGTTCCGTGTTCAGTTTGTCGATTGTTTTATTTTTATTTTATTAAACTTTGTTGTTTAGAAAACCGAACATAGCAGTAGGATACGCTTTAGACCTACTCCGAGTGACGATGGTCGATATTTACGGTGCCGAGCTTGGAATCCTGATATTAACACAACGAAGGATGATATTAAAAATAAAGCCTTACTACTATATGTCCAATGTAAGTTTAACTAAATACAAATAGCTTTTTATGAACGTTGCATTTGCATTCATGGCTATATGGTCTTATTTTATTTGTACAAGTCGTATTATATTTTAACCAGTGACTCGCTTAGTATTTTGTTTTCAGTTCACAATGTATTATCTGCATACTATGGTCTCACCTATAAGTGCTTCATATTATGCAAATATCTAACGTATCATACTGATTCTAATAATTAAAAAAAAAATTTAAAGCTTTCAAAACGTATTGAATTATTATTGGAAAAACCGTGTTAAATTAGATGGTTTCTTCATTAACGTTTTTAAATTTTAAAATTGTTGTTCAGCTATAAATCATAGTTTAAGTATAATATAAAATAATTCAAAACATTTGTTGAACTATGTTGCATGTCTATGTATTTCGGTAGTGATTAACTTTTAATTGAAAAATTATATCGAAATATGTTATACACAAAATCTACACATAAGACGTAAAAATGGTGTTAGGAACTTATTAGTTGAATCGAATAAATGTAGGCAATAAGCCAAACAATATATTGTTTCTGAAAAATCTCGGTTCCAATGTCATAGTTTTCAAAATAAATCTATTATCCAACGTATAAAATAATAAAATAATTGTCTCGTGGGCAATGTCTAGCTTATGTTTTTCTTTTCTATTATTCATTTAGAAGATTCAATTTTTGATATCATAATTTTATTTTATTAGTTTTTGATTAAAAATTGAATTATGTTGTTCATTAAAGAACATTTTCAATCATGTTAGTTTATATTTTTCATATTATCCTGGAAGTGCATATTATTGTATTTTTTATTATAATCTTGTAGTATGTCTAATAATAATTATAATTTAATGTATTCAAATTGTTATTGTTTATCCAAATTACTCGTATGTGATTATGTGCTATGAACGATATTATGTGCTCTATGAACAAATAAGCAGAAGTAAAAATTATTTTACAACTACTCCAGGTATACATAACTATATGAGAGCTATTTGATTTACAATAACTATTATCTAAACCTTCATCGGGTACTTAGCTAATTAATTTACGATACTTCAGGCTCTTTTAATCCTCTCTACCAGTTAGGTTTATCTTCTGTCATTTTTTTACATTAAATATCTTTTCATTTACTATCACATTTCTTATGTTTGTTTTCTGTTTCAAATGTTGTTTTATCACTTTATTTAGTCTTATCAACAGAGAAATAAATCAGAAAAAATAAAAATCTCGATAAAAAAATAGATCAATTGGTGAAATTGATAAATTTAGTAACTTGTCGAGTTTAATTTAAAAAAATCGAAAGTTTTCCCTCAAAATACTCTTTGTGAAAAATAGAAATAGTAGTGTTAAAACTTTTGCTTATAACATACCATAATTTATATCATTATTAATATATTTATATCGATGAATTGAATTTTAATTGAATTTTTTCATAGACCCACCTATAGTGAAATTAAGTTTGGGTCACACTTTCGATCCCAGTAAAATTAAAACAGGAGATGACGTGTATTTCGAATGCAAAGTACTAGATGGTAGCGGAGAAAAAGGCAAACAACGAAACCGTATTGAATGGTATCACAATGTAAGTGCTTCCAAAGTTCATTTAAAATTGTAATATAATCATATTTATTACTATAGGGTCATCCAATTTTACAAAATGGTAGTAACAACAGTAGTGTTAGTATAAACTCTGATATCAAAGTCGTTCTTTTAAGTGCTGGCACTTTGGTCATAAGAAACGTAGGTCGACGCCATTCAGGCCGGTACACTTGTCAGTGTAGTAACGACCTGGGAATGGGCCGTTCGAGACCTGTCACTCTTCGTGTACAATGTAAGTACAATTTAAAATAACCAAATAAGATTTAACTGAAAAAATATTTGTTTTTTTAAATTATATATCATGTTACGACCCAAGATATATATGTAGCCCAATTAATTACATATTACATTAGTCATTATTTTGATAATTTTACGATTATACATTTTTTCGGAAATAATAAAAATGTATAGTCAATAAAGATTATATCTAAAACAATTATGTAAAAATCAGAGGCGTGCTCAGGAATTTTGAATGGGGGGGGGAGGTTCAACTTTTTTAATACAATATTATAATAAATACGCATTATGAATTAAAATGTAAAAATTATAAGTAAATAAAAAATCATTTTTGTAGCATAAAACATTTATTAAATTAAAATCATTAAACAAAAAAAAAATGTTTTTTTCGTGATCACATAAGCTGCGACTAAGAAACAAGCTAATATCATTTTTTGTGTAAGAGATACAACATTTTCCAACTTTGTTAAAACAAGACAATGCAAAAATAAAACTAAAATAATGCCAAAACATTAGGAATACTAGTATTTATAATCAATCTTTATAATTATGTTAATTGTAATTCATAATAATGAATATTGATAACTATTTAACTATTATATTTAACTACATGTTAGACAGTCATACACTTAATACAAATATTATGCTAAAAAATAATGTAATTTAATAACGTGAAAAGAATAAAGACTTTAACATGGCATTTACCTACTATTTACCTTACCTGATTATCAATAATTTTACTATTTTCCGTTTCCAATTCATATTTCCATTTAAGTGTATCGGCTGCAGTAGCACTGGCACTCGTGGATATAATTGTAAAAAAGTTCGTGATTTTATTATACAACATTTTAATTGTAAATTAAACAACTTCAAAACTCGAAATATGAACACGATTAATAACATATTTGTATAAAGTATAAATTATATAATTATTATAAAAATAATCTGTGATAATTTTATATGATAAATTGATAACTTGAAAGTTATATTTTGTGATTCATGATTGTAGGTACTAGTTAATAGGAGTTAAAGACCTGCAAGGACCATACATTTACTGCCCAGCCTAGCCCGGTCAAACATTTTTTTTCTGAAGTCCGTTCTGCCCGGTCCTAAAAATGTTTGTGAAAAAAAGCCTAAGTCCGACACGTAAATTATCATAAGCTCTTAAAAAGCCCGATTTTATCCAAAATAATTTTTGATGCAAAAAGCCCGGTCCAGTCCAGTCCAAAATATTTTATAAAAAAAGCCCAGGCCCGGCCCAAAACTAATTCCAAGCTACTAAAAAAATGTGATTCTGTCAGAGATTTATTTTCAGCTCTAGAACATCATATTTAATTAATAACTATAAAATAAAAATGTTTGCGAGTAATAATTGTTCATATACAAAAATATGATCCACAACCTTCCTAAACATTATCAAATTATGCTACTAGAGTATAATAAAAACAAACTAATTCAAACAGAAAGTACTTATAATTTCTTATTGAAAACCAAACATTCAATTTAAAAAATAACCAGTAACCACACAAAGTACATCTAAAGATGATCAAAAATTTTTAATAGTTAATAGGTAACACATTTAAATTGAAAATAATATGTCGACATTTGTCCTGAATGGATGAATTACAATTTTTAAAACCTATTAAAACCTATTGTATATTTTTTATAACCCATAAGTAGTTGGTACTACCTATAATACTAAAGAAATAATAATCTCGCTAATAAACAAATACCCCTAACCCGTCAATAGTATGCCATATATTTTGGTAGTGTTGTTACTTGATAATGGCATATTTATGAATTGTATATAAATAACTTTATTATACCCATTATCCACTACACATGTTCCACGAATTACATAATATTAATAATACATAATACAAAAAAAAAGTTCGATTCATCCTGCCTTATTATTTTGAGAGTCCGGCCCAGCTTGGCCCAAAAATTTTTATCAAAAAAGCCTAGCCCGTTTTGGTCCGAAAATTTTTATCAAAAAGAAGCCCATCCCGGCCCGGCCTGAAACGTTTTACGCAAAAAAAATTCAATCTAGCCCTCATTATTTTTTTAAGGCCAAGCCCGGTCCAATCTCAATACGAGCCAAGCTTTTTTAGATCTGGATTGGGCCGGCCCAGCCCTTGCAGGTCTTTATTTGGTAGTTAGCACGGTCTTAGAATAATAATAGTGACTATCACCAATATCAAATAATACAGACTGATGAGAAAAAAATGATACCTAATCAATAAATCAATTGTTATAAAAAAAAACTCTAAAATTGGGAAATACAATAGTTATAATTATATGTAAGTAGTTAATACATATTATATATTTGTCAAGTATCCATGGGGGGAGGGATTGAATCCCCCTACCTCCCCCCTGAGTATGCTTCTGGTAACAGTAATAGTACAAATGTCTAACATTTAAATAATTTTTAAATCAGTGCTATGAGTAATTTTAAAATATTAAAATGGAATTTTTTATATTATCTTAAACTATAACATAATCATATATATAATTATTTAAGTGTAATATACTTATAAGTAAACAATTATTAACACTATCATAGCAGTGACTGAACAGATGATATTTTTACGATAACGTTTACGATTACGATACACTTTCTTGGTTAATTCATGTTTCTTAAATAATATTTTTATATAATTTTTAAGTCATTACAACGTACAATGAAATTTTATTTAATTTTTTTTCTTAACCGTTTAACTTTTTATTTAAAAAAAAAAAAAAACCAACTTTTATTTCTAATTTCATATTTCATATTTTTAATCAGAATATTTTGTAAAAATGTAAATTCGATGTACATCAATTATCAAGTAATTTGAAGAATTTTTATAAATATTTAAAATTTATATGATTTTACCATAAAAGTGACGTGACAAACGACACCTCGTAAAATATTGAAGCACGCGTCTATGTACAACAAAAAAAATTGATATAAAGTATAGATAAACTCAGTAAATCCCTTATGAAATAAACAGTCTACAGATGTATTAAACAAATTATTTTATTTTAAAATAACTTTAATAATCATAATCAACAGTAGTTTCTGGAAAGTATGATTTTGAGTATGAATACTAATTTACATAATCTTGAATATCACATTAATTTTAATATTGCGGAGTCAATGCGATTGATAACGTGTAAATTTATTTTTTAAAAGATTTCACCACCGTTTTTAATCGATTAAAATGGTTTAGATTATTTATAGCAAGTTCGTTTAAATTTTTTTATTTTATATTTATGAATCACCAATCAGCATTCTGAATATATGGAACTTTTACAAAATTGATTAGGTAAATTTTACTTTTTGTTTAAAACCTATAATTAAGCTTATTATAATCAATATTTATTAGTTATACATTTTTATTTAAAATGGTAAATACATTTTAATGCCTCAAAAATCATTCAAATTCGCTAAAAATATAAACGTTGTTCACGTTCACGTTCTATTTGAAAAAAATAAATAACGTTCACGTGTTGTTCACAACATATGAACGTGAGCGTATGAACGTGCATTTGCGAACGACGTTCTTTTCAAACACTGATAACAATGCATATAAGAAATTAACAATAGAAGTTCGATGTTCGGGGAAACTTAGTACACTTCAAATTGTAAAATTAAAAAAGATGTATAGGTATTTATTGCTATATACTAGTATATATTGCTATATTGCCTATATTGCTATTTTTATAAAATAAATAAGTAAATAAATGTTAAAAATAAATTCAAAGAAAAATACTTTTACAAATCGTTTGAGAAGACTATTTTTGAAATAACTGAAAATTAGTAATTTTAATATCTAATGTGCAAATTTTTTTAGTCGCTCCTATTTGCGCTGACGAAGGAAGTCAACGGCAACTAGTGGGCGTGGAAAAGAACGAGAAAGACGCGCGAATCATGTGCCGGGTGAAAGCCGACCCCGCCGACGAATACGTTCAGTTCGAATGGCTCGTGTGGCCGGGGTTGGCCACGGCAGCCGAGCTGCATCAACAGCAGTCATCGAACGTTGTGGCCACCGGCAACTACGTCACCACCGCGATATCCAATTCGCCCAACGACACGGCCGCTGGGCTGGTGGTCGGCGTACTCAAGCTGCCGGCCATGACCGTGGGCGTCGCGGATGTGGTCCAGTATGTGGATAGAGCGACTAATGTCAGAAAGCCCATCGTGCTCAACACAGTCAGCTGTCGG